>CAEFZP010000255.1:0-35247 GCA_903064625.1 Mallotus villosus | reverse complement strand
TGCTAGTGAGCGCCTGAGTCTGGAGAAGCAGCTAAATCCCTCAAAGCGTAGACTCATGCTTTATTTTAAAACAAACCATAGTAAAAAAAAAGTTCAATGGATTTTCCTCAATTGTAAGACAAGTGGGTAGCTCTTAAAAGAGCCTTTGTGGTGAATTTGAGGGGACGCCCGTTTACTTGGAGCTGGTGTACTTGGTTACTGCCTTGGTGCCCTCGGACACGGCGTGCTTGGCCAGCTCACCGGGGAGCAGAAGGCGGACAGCGGTCTGGATCTCCCTGGAGGTGATGGTTGATCGCTTGTTGTAGTGGGCCAGGCGAGACGACTCTCCGGCAATACGCTCGAAAATATCATTGACGAATGAATTCATGATTCCCATGGCCTTGGAGGAGATGCCGGTGTCGGGGTGGACCTGCTTCAGTACCTTGTACACGTAGATGGCGTAGCTCTCCTTCCTGGACTTTCGGCGCTTCTTGCCGCCCTTCACGGCGGTCTTGGAAACGGCTTTCTTGGAGCCCTTCTTGGGCGCAGGCTTTGCTGGCTCAGGCATCGTCAATGTCGCTGCTTCTCAGAAACGAATGATGACTGGAAGGGTTGGTTGGCGGGTATATGTAGTGAGATTCATGCAAATTTGGAGGCACGCCTCCTGCTAGTCGCTGCACACAGCTGGGAAGTGACTTTTGCAAGCTATTCTGAGAACGGCTGCGTATGCGTGGGATTTACCGACCCCTTACCCTTCAGTAATCATAAACTGATGATTACTTAAAGGAAATATTTGAAACATTTTTACACTTCACGCTCTCTCCCTGTCAGGCTAAAATAACCCATTCATAGATGCCCAACGCCCACATAGCCTCAGTTGAAGCGTGAATAATTAACCCCTTTACAATACCATTTGCTCAAATGCTTCGGAAACACAAAGACCACCGAAATACAAATTACACAAAATAATTTCAGATATCTATACTAGCACAGAGTTTGATCATTAAGTATGAAAGGCTAAATCTCTTCAGATTTAGGACAAGGACACTGCCAGATGATTACATCCTGTCAAGGTGTGGTCGAAGAGGATGGACCCAAAAGCAGGTAGGCCAGGCAGGATCAACACTAAAAGCATGCGTAAAGACACAACAAGGACTGACAAAGGCTTCCCATTTAAACGTATCGTGTTTATATAGTCTGGATTAAGTGCCATGTACACTGATCACGTTACAATGACTTCATGTGCTACAGAGCTTTCAATGCGAGCGACAAAAACCAAATAGAAACAGGGCCTCCGACAAAAAGTTTAGCCGAAACGTTACGCTGCTTCACGCCGCATCGCGTCACTCACGTCCAGTTTGGACATTCCAACAGAAAACAAGGCAATCAAACTGCTTTTAGTCACGACGTTCGCGTCACATCCAGTTAGAACGCGGTGTTAGTATTCATTTTCAATGTAGTCACAAGGGGCTGTGATGTCTTTGTTAATATGGCCATTGCCTCGAGATACCCAAATACGTGACGGGTACACTCGGGTATCGTCTACGGTGTGCCCATGGTAACCAGTTATTTTAGATCAAACCAAAATGTTGCCTGGACTCCAAGGTAGTTGATAAATACGAAAATGGAAGAAGAAGTAGGTCTAACCTGTGAGCTTGATTGAGTAGATTAACGATAATACTTGTGTTTTTTGCTCTAGTGGGACTTGGTCATCTGGTTCTGTTAATTTTGAAAATAAGTACATGTATTTATTTAGGTAAATGGACTCAGCTATATATTTATATGATGCTACATTTATATATTTATTGCCATCTTTTTTTTCACGGTTTATTTCATAGCCATATTTATTTATGTATTTACATCTTTATTTACCTAATTTTGAAACAAATCGGCGTTCCATAAAAAGCAGGGTGTGGCACATCACATGGCTCATAACAGTTTTCTGGCCAACCTCATGCTGGAATCCTTGATTGAGTAAGCATCTTCATTTTACATAAAACAACACGTTAATTAAATCTCACAATTGTTTACCAAGTTGTATTCATTCGTACACTTTTAATCCTTATTTTCCTTAATCTTTCAAGCACCTCAGAGACCTGCCCTCCACCAAGTAACGACAACCAGCCTTCCGAGCCTACCGAAAAATACTGTTCTACCTTCATCACCACATTCCCAGTTTCCACAGAAGGCCAGCCACCAGGCAAAAGGAAGAGGGTCGCTGCAGGGTTCCCAGAATCCTCCCAGTATCTCCAGAGACAGGAACATTTGCTGTGTAAGTACTCCAATCCATAACATTGATTGCCAAATCAATACATTCCTTACACATAGCAATTAATTTAGTGTGATAAATGACCAGCATGACTGATGTTATTTTATTATTTCTTTCAGCAAAATACATCCATCAGAAACCATCCGTCAGGAAATTGGATGGGCAGATTAAGAAGCAGGGGTGGACAGCCAACCATCCAACTCCAGAAGAGATCCAGCAGATGTGGAAACCAGCCTCCAAACTGTCCATTGAGGGTGATGCTCACACCTACAAGAAAAAAATTCAGCAGAATTGGAAAGGCCTGGTCATCCAAGACTTTGGTGGAGAGAAAGGGCTAAGTAAGAAAACCTTTCATTTTTCTTGCAAGGAGATAAATATGAACACTTAAATGATCCTTTTATCATGTTGGCCTCCACCGATAACAAAAACGTATTGAAATGTTTGCCAAACTGTAATATCTATTTAGTTATTTCGATCTAACTTAAAATGTTATCTTCTCTTTATTACAGGAGTGGTTACAACCAAGCCTTTTGCAGAAGGTGCAATTGTCTGTGATTACCATGGACTCATCACCACAGCTGCTGAGGGGAGAGAAATGATGAGCCACAACTCAGGACAAGACATGCGTGGCCTGTTTTTCTTCAGAGCTGGGCAGACGGAACTCTGCATTGATGGCCACAGTCCATGTGAGTGTCACGGAGCCGACATTTTTGGCAGAAGGATCAAGCATTCTTCTAAAAAGAGCAACCTGAAGCCACTTCACTGCGTCTTCAACACAGGAGAAGGTGAAAAGCAAGCCATCCTCTTCAAGGCTGTGAAGGACATTGACACAAACACTAAACTTTCTTTTGACCACGGTGCCAAAAGAAAGTTCTTCAGAGGAGTGGGCCTGGACCTGAAATGGCTGGATGAGTAGAATACTCATGTGGATGAGAGAACTTAACATCTTGTTGTTACAACATCAACAGGTCCAGTGTATATCCCTGTACTGGGTACCTGCTGGGACTAACAATACATGTACATGTAAATAGTTGTTAATTGCATTATTTTATTGTTATGTTGTGAATAAATGCTTTTGAGCATGTTGTCGAGTTCCAATGTGACGGTACAGTAGCATATCTTAGCTAAGATATAGTAACAACAGTTAACATTTGAAAGTTATAAGTTATCCCAATAGCTGCAGGCAGCATAAGGGCATTTCATAATGTTTATAAACAATAGGCATTAAGATACTTCCAGGTGGCAGAACGCGAGAGGCTTCCACTGACCAGAGTAGAGATCCAGCTGGCTACTGTCAACACAGTTACAGTGTTAGTGCGTTTACATGATGGTAGTAATTCGAATCTTGTTTAATTCGAATAATGCTACTCTCTGGGGCAACTGGATTATCCGAATGTACATGACAGTGAATAAACCGAATTATTGGCCGAAAGCATGTAATATCCCGGTCCGATACGTGGCGCTGTTTTCATTACAACTAGTGGTGATACAGCCTACTGCAAATGCAAACGGCGATATTGGCTAGATTGATAAAGGAGAGAAGACGCCGCCGAAGGAACATGGATAATTTAATTCAGACCACCAATATGGTTGCACTTTGCCACAGTACGGCAAAGGTCTCGACGAACAGTCTTGATGAAGAGCAGACACAAAGTCTTCTGGGTTGTACATCGCGTTGTTTGTTTGTTTCTACTGGGCCAGCTCCTGGCAGCGACAACCTTTTTCGACTTCCGTGTCACGACCTGGGAGGGTGGCTCAAGCATGCGCAAAGACGCTGAATCCAGTTCATAGTCCGATTAAGCGTTTACATGCATGCGTTATTCGAATTATCAATCGAATCGGACCAAGTTATCTCGGGGTGTCGATCGGATCGTAGTCGGATCGCAATGATTCGAATTAAGGTGTTTACAAGAAAGGGATAATTCTATTTCAGTCCGATTAAGCCAGTAATTCGAATGCATGTAACCGCAGTGATTGACTGTTAAAAACATTGTGAAATGTTAAGAAAGAAGAAAATCTTAAAGAAATACAAATACCTTCTGCCACATTATTGTTTTCTCATTAGTACGAATAAAGCCAGAGTCATTTAGTAGTATAAGGGGGTAGATATAAAAAATATTTGATTTAGTTTGATTTACCATGACTTTCAAACTAATTGAGTCAACAATATTTGTACATCTTACATCATCAAAAAAAAGCTAAATCAAATGAGAACGTGTTAGCAATTGTATTTTTATGTTCTACCTCAAATAATGTTTGACCCTTTATTGTCTTGGAAAGGACATACTATGTTATCAAAATGTGTTAAATGGCGCAGTCCTAATTTGATATACAGTATACATGCTTCATAGCCTGACATTGTCATACTCATAATTCTGGTCAGAATATGAGTCTGATAACTCGCCGTTGGGCTGTGAGTATGGGGCATTTTTTAACTGAACCGGGAAAACAAATGCCTCTTCGCTCAATTGGATAGACCTGATGAATTAAACTTTTACCAAACCCCCTAGGAAGGACTTTCAAAAACATATTTACCATCGACAAATGGCTTGATTGCATTTCTCTGTTCCTCTTTCAAAATTAATGCGCTGTCGATGTCTTCTAAAACAGACTGCATGGCAGAATCATAACATCACAGCTCTCCAGCGGTAGCCATGTTTGTTGAAAACGAATTCAACCCAAGCGCTCTTTTGTGGTTGATTACGTTACTGTTGATCATATGTCCATCATCGTATAAAGCCCACCCTGACAATTTGATTGGTCCGAACAGCTCTTGTTCGGATATCGTTTTAACCCTAACCCCAGACCCAACTTCCAGACCAAATTATTTTGCGGGCGGGGATACGTTTGGTTTAGCCTGGCTCTGCCCACCTACGTACTTCCGCTCAATTTTGATTTCGCTTCTGTAGGTCTGGATCTTCGATACGCATTTCAGATCTTGGAAATAGATTTTCTATTTGGCCCAATCAGCGAACAGAGGGAGTGGCTGAGAACGATAACGTTGTTGTCGTGCGCTAGTTTGTGTTGTAGTTCCGTAATGGCGGCGGAGAAAGATGCGAGCGAAGCATTCGGTCCGTTGTGGCAACAGTGCCGAATATACAGAAACTAAAGCCGGAACAAGAAGTGCAAGTGTTGCTGAGTTTTCTTGGTGGCAATGATGTTGTGGCCCTTCTCCCCACGGGGTTCGGGAAAAGTTAGATTTTCCAGCTACGGCAGCAAGCTCCGTTACAGTAGTGGTGAAGGAGTTGGCTAAGGCGAACGCTAGCTATTGGTTATGGCAGATCAGAGTGCCTGGGCAGATCCAATAGTTTTAAACTTCAACAGAGTACCCGCCTACAAGGAAGACGACTTTTGTCAATGGAGCAGAGCCAGACCCTCTGTACAAATGTAATATGTATGCGAGTCTGGTTAGGACCAGGCTACGTTTGGCTGGCATCCAGGCTACATGCTTCACTAAATGACCAGACAAACTACAGCCTATCTTTTCCCTCTCTGGCTCAAGTTCCCTCCCATTGAAACGCCCCCCAAGTAAAGAACTGGTCCCATTCACGTCCGCTTTCGCAAAATAACCATCTCGGTGCTGAAAAAGCAAAACCATTTTCAACACTGCAAACCACCTAGCGTTATCACCATGTCAGGTAGAGGCAAAGGCGGCAAAGGACTCGGAAAAGGAGGTGCCAAGCGTCAACGCAAGGTTCTCCGTGATAACATCTAGGGCATCACCAAGCCCGCCTGGCTCGCCGCGGTGGCGTGAAGCGTATTTCAGGCTTGATCTACGAAGAGACACGCGGTGTGCTGAAGGTGTTCCTGGAGAACGTTATCCGTGATGCTGTTACCTACACCGAACACGCCAAAAGGAAGACTGTGACCGCCATGGACGTGGTCTACGCTCTGAAGCGCCCAGGGACGTACGCTGTATGGTTTCGGCGGTTAATTCATCAAGTAGATAAACCAAGGTTCAACACAAAGGCTCTTTTAAGAGCCACCCACACATTACGCATGAGAGACATGTTTCCATAATCCAGGTGTTCAGCATCCATTGAGAGGAGCCTTGTGTAAGGAATAGTATATCTATAATTTATCCTAGGTGAATAATACACGATGAACAACACTGGGTTTACTATAGGCGGCTGCATATATGGAAAAAAAACACCTAATCCAAAAATTCTAACAAAAGGTTTCTCAGCTATTTCTTGTAGTATTAGGTGTCCTTCGTAACATAATAAAAGTTTACCAAAGTTTGACCACAAGAAAGGTGTAATTTTCAAGATGGCGTCCAAGATGAGCAGAAAGTCCTTAAAATATCCTAACTCCTTCATTTTTTGACCTAGCCAAGTAATCTTAGTGTCTAACCCCATGTTTTCTGGGTCTATGAATTCATTGGACTTGTTTAAATTGCACTTACATAATAATTACTTATGGAATACATGATTTAATGAGATTTGTTAGGGCTGTAACGGTACACCAAACTCACAATTTGGTTCGCAACAATGTTTGACCCACGGTTCGATACATCGGCCTACCTTGATGTTTGTTTGTGCTAGACTTTTGACTCTTGGAAAACATTAATATTGAGATGATCAGTCAACTTGAACGAGTTTTAAACAAATGCTAATGATGCTAACCGGATTTAATAGTAATTTAGCTAGTCGTCTTCTATGCGTTCATTGGTGTGTAATGCCCCCAACGGTGCCTTCAAGGAAGCCTGCATGGAAGGTACTCCCCACCCCCAACAGTGTCAGGGTTAGGGTTTGGGTTAGGCCTTGAAGGCTCTGCAGGTGGACACAAAGAGGTCAGACCTTAGCAAAAGGTCAAAAACCAGCCGGCTGTGGGTAAACTATCAGAAGATGCTGCAGACAGCCCGAGCTCTGATCAAAGCAGATCGTCTTGGAAGATGCACTTAAGCACAATGTTGGACTGTCTGCCAATATTTGCCGCCGCTGGGCACTACAACTACCTGAAATCAGCATATTTCTACCTCCAAGAAATGTGCAAACTCGACACCAGACACCCTGATGTACATGACAAGTTTTCCAGGGGTTTCCATGTGATCCGCCGCAGCAACCAGTACTGGGCAGGCCTTAGCTCTGACCTTGTCATCGAGCAGACATTAATGCGTTCCTTGAAAAGCAGTGGAGGCTTGACCCATGGAAGTGGAATGACAGAAGAAATGCGAGCATTGTGGACCATGTCTACACCCATCACATCTGAATACAACAACGCCATGCAGGATTTCAATGACCTCACCTACACGACCAGCGAGCAGCACTGAGAATCCTCAGAAGCAAGGATGAAAAGAGATCATTCTGATCTAGAAAAGTTTAAGGAAAAGCTAAGCACTTGCACACCATTCTCTCCAGACCCATCTCTGAGAAACATTGTAACTGGTGTTGTTGCCAAAGAGGAGGTGAATGTGCATGAGTTTGAGACTGTTGGCAATGAGATCATTGAAAAGATGATTGGAAAACCTGTTTTTAGAATATCCTTGGAATATAATAACGGAAGGACCGGCAAAAACTCTTGCAGATGACTCCACCGTCAAAGTTGCCCAAGACCGAACCATTGATCCTGCTTTGCTGTTCTAACGGTTCCTGATCATGTCGAAAACTGGGCAGTTTTCACTGGAAGATGTAATGAGCTATGAGCTCTGCTCATTTCCTGCAGCCCTGTTCGAAGGCAAGGACATCTTCCGTAAAGCCAACAAGCCCAAACTAGCGCAGGCAGTTAGTGAGTTCTCAAGCAAGAACTCGAACAAAACGGTCCTGGATTCCATGCCACCAACTGAGCATTATGTCCTTGATAGTGGTTCCCTGGTTCACCGCTTGGCATGGAAAAAGGGTGACAGTTACGGTGCCATTGCACAGTCATATGGAGACTTTACCATACGCCTTTATGGTAAAGCAACAGTCGTTTTTGATGGTTATAGAGAAGGTCCATCCATCAAAGACAATATGCATCAGAGACGTGGTGAAAACACTCACCCCCATTGTTAACTTCAATGCAGAGACTGAGTTTGTGGGAATAATTCATCAGTGAGATAAAACAAGTCCTGGATAGTGACGTTCCCAGTTGCTGTTTATTCACGCCTTCACGGGATGTGATACAACTTCACACATTTTTTGTGTTGGCAAACAGACACCATTCACAAGTTTCTGGAATGTTGAGTCAACCATCCAGTCCTGTGCAAATGTGTTTCTGCTCCGACATCAAGCAAGGACTGTCATAGAGGACCATGGGACCAAGGCAATGGCAGTGTTTGGCGGAAAGAGTACAGATTCACTTGCCTATTTGCCAATTACTTTAATATATAATTGTACTTGTACTCACTTATCTATCATGCAAATATGCTAATTAGAATATTACATGGCCAAAACATGTATCAGGCACCAGTATTCCTGGTCTAGGAGTTAAACAAAGGAGTAATGGGCTGTGTCTACTACGCACACTTGTGCACTTCGAGCACTTACTTTCAGTGCTTAGGGCGCTTACGCTGAGAAACCATCAGAATTCAGTGCACTGAAAGTACCCGGATGATGCACTGCAAACGGTCAAAAAATTAAGTGTCCGACGATGGACACTACTCGCCCTAAACGGGCGCCATCTTGGCTACGTAGCAGAAGAGGAGGAGTCCAGTGACAGAAATACAAGCGGGTTTGTTTCGCGGGTTTAGTTTCTCGGGTGTCGCGAGCAGATTTGCGTGCGTCACTTCCCGCTAAGTGGGTAAGTAAAGTGTTCCAGTTTAGACAGCGCTACTCAGCAACTGAGTGCACTGCAAATGTAAGTGCACTACATTGCAGTGTACTTCGTTAAGTGCGCGGTAGTAGACACACCCCTAGTGTTTATATATATCTATGGTTATAATAGCAATCCGCCATGGAACAAGCGCTGCTCTTAAAGGGGTCACTGACTGCAAAACCGTTTTTACCTTGTCATAGTTGAATAACGACAGTTCGGTGGGTAAAATGAACATACAGTGAACCTGGAAGTGTCAATGGACAAAGTCCATTGACACTTATTTCCCATGCAAATCTCAAAAAGAAAAAATCTAGCTGTAAAACGGTAGCGTTAGCTTTTGGAAAAATCCACCCGACTGACGTCAGTAGGGTATCGCGCATTCAATTGGCTCTGGTCTGTGTCTTTAGGTGCGTTCGACATGGACTGCGGCTGCATGAAACGACCGGCGAGAGTAGCCGCTTGCTGTCGGGGAGGAGTTGAAAACTGCTCTGTGAAGTTGGACATTCCAGCTTCTCGTGGTTTGCTGCGTTGATGTCAGTCATGGCCGATCAAGCGCTGTTTGCTTACGTTACTTTATTTATAATTAAACTTAGTCTTTCCGTTAGTAGAAGAGGTGGCCCAAAACCCTTTCTTCAACAAATGTTTTATTCAATCAAATTGTTTGGTCCGGATTTGAGCATTGGCGAAACTGAAGGTGTCCGAATAATTACAAAACAAGCGTCAAAGTTGTCGTGTGTGAGTCTGGCCAATCATGAAATAGCTGTGTCGTCATTTGAAGCCGTGCAGTTGCTCTTGAGAAAATGCGCTCGGCTACACAGCCGGCAGTTCTCGAATCGATCTCACGGTACTTTGATGGCTACGTCAAAGTGACCTAGCCTCGGCGCCGTCTCAAGTCGGACAAAAAGTCTAACCAGAATTCACTGTTTCAAGTCAGCCGCCTGCAGCCGGCTGCAGCGCTGCATGAAGCGAGATCATGTCGAACGCACCTAGTGTCATGCCCCAAAATGTACATCCAGACCAGCCCACTCACTGGTGTTCTTGCCCAGTCCGAGGTAGCGACGCTACTTTTCTAAACACAACATACCTTACTTAGCAAATGACTAGCTAGACTAGCTGTAGTCGGCATTAGAAGGGAAGCTTCCAAAAAAATAGCCAGAAAACGAAAGCAGTTTAGCCTTTTGCTGACGCCTGTCTAGATTATCTATTCGAAATAACTGGAGAAAGGCTGTGCTAGATACAGGATACGTTAGCATTGCTAATAACTGTTACTGACAAAATCATACTACAGTTTGCGGTTCTGATGAACATAACTAAGGTCGGAACGCACCTCTTTTCAGCAACAGCTTCATAGCAAATCCTGCTTTACATATTCCCAGGTTTTTAAAACCGTCCTTGGTGAAATGGTTCGCGCAACTGCACAGAGATCTTCTATGCTACGGTATAAACAAACATCAGCCATAACCGTCTAGTCAATGTTAACTAGACTCAAGCTCATCTGTTTTTCATCGGTGATTTGCAAGGAATGTAATAACAGCTAGATAGCGAAAACACCTATACTGTAGGCATGTAAACCAGAATAGCTTGCTAACGCAAGAGCATGAATGTGTTATGATTTAGCCTAGTTTATTGGCAATTGGATTTACGTTATTTCATGTTCCTGACTGTTGTGTTATTAGGTGTAGACCCTATAACTTAATAAGGACGAGACAACACCGGATTGGTATAGATGACTGGAGCTTTACTCAAACGTGTTCAGTACATCCTCAACTCCTGAACTCTCTAGCCTCTAGGGGGCAGCATTCATTCACTAACATAACATCCCCCTTTCTTAGTTCTGTAATAAACATTTCACTTAAGTATCAATATTTCTTTGTTTTACTGTCAACTCGTTATTGAACTCATTCTACCATTTCTTCAATGTTATTCTCTATATTTGTAATGTCCTTTTCTTACAATTGAATATTCTCAACAGAGATTACTCGAACTTTACAAAATCACAATACATAACACTCAACATCACACAACTAACTATGAAGGTGAGGTAGACTGCTCAGTCCTTCAAATGAGTGAGGGGGTTATTCTGCCCCTTGGGCCACTCATTACTCTAACTAGTAACAAAGTCTCTCAGGTGCCCTGGCACTCTTCTCTCTCTTGCAGGGTATCTTTTCTGATCAGGACTGCTGGGCTGCAAGTGTTCCTGTTCAGCAGAATTGTGCACTGCTGGCAGTGGTTCCGCGGCAGCGGTGTCCGGTGGAGCATCAGGCGAGTTCTCAGGCTCTCCTGGGGCAACAGGTGTGTTGACGAGATGCCGTCGATTACGGCGAAGAACTCCGCTGGGGGTCTCCACCAAGTAAGACCTCGGTGTGTGGGCAGCATTCAGCACTGTCCCTCTTTCCTTGGTGTCTGACACCCAGACATGATCGCCAGTGTTGAGCCAAGGCAGATGGTGAGCTCTGTGTCGTCTGTTGAAGTCACGCTGCTGTCTCTTTTTGCTTTCTTGCTCCTTCTGTCTCAGTTGTTGCAGATTAGTCCATCTGGGTCGGAGAGAAGATGGTACTACGGGCAGTGTGGTTCTAAGGCGTCTACCCATCAGCAGTTCAGCTGGACTATGACCATTGGATAAAGGGGTGGCTCGGTAGGTCATGAGTGCTAGATAAGGGTCAGACTCCTTCTTCAGCATGTGTTTGATGGTTCTCACTGCTCGTTCTGCTTCCCCGTTACTCTGAGGGAATCTTGGGCTTGATGTGATGTGTTGAAATGACCAGCCTTTTGCAAACTGACAAAAAAGATCAGATGAAAACTGGGGACCATTGTCCGTTCTTACTGTTGAGGGGATCCTGGCAAAGATAGACTTGAGATGCTGTATGACTGCTGCTGAAGTAGTGCTTGACAGTTTGGCTATCTCAATGTAACGGGAAAGGTAATCCACTATCAGGAGATACTGATGCTGGTTCCACTCAAAAAGGTCGGCTCCTACAACCTCCCATGGTCTCTCTGGGATGTCAGAAGGCATCAGTGGCTCCTTATGGTGGACCCTGTCTCTCGCACAGGTGTCACACGCTTCTACCAGGTTCTTGAGCTGGGTGCTTAAGCCTGGCCACCAGACTGACTGTCTGGCACGTTCCCGGCATTTGACTATGCCGAAATGGCCTGCATGCAGTTTCTCCATTATGTCTGCCTGTAATGTTTTGGGTATGACAAGTCTTTTATTTCTCAGTAACAGGCCTTTTATCACTGTTAGCTCTCCCTCAAACGGTGCATACTGACGAAGTCTCCCATCTATTCTACATCTGTCAGGCCAACCTTCATGGCAGTACCTTTTCACTTCCTGTATTACCTCGTCTCTGTCTTGGTGTTCTTTTATTTCCTGTAGTCTTGTCTCTGTGGCTGGCAAGCTGGACAGGATCATGTTGACATACAGGTTCAGCTGCGTTTCCAGGTGAGTATCAGGCTCTCCTTTCTGGGGAGCTCTCGACAGGACGTCTGCAGTGGCCATGAGTTTTCCAGGCACATGCGCAATTGTGTAGCGATATCGCATCAGTCTCATGCGCAGTCTCTGGATTCTTGGGGGAAGTTCGTCCAGGTCTTTTACTCCTAACAGCGGTACAAGTGGTTTGTGGTCGGTTTCTATGTGGAAGTCTATGCCGACCAGAAAGTCTGAGAAGCGTTCGCATGCCCATGTGACTGCTAGGGCCTCTTTCTCGATCTGGGCATATCTTCTTTCTGTGTCACTGAGAGCACGTGAAGCATATGCTACTGGTTTCAGTGTGTGGTCTTCTTGCTTCTGTAGCAGGACAGCTCCCAAAGCATACGAGGATGAGTCGGCAGACACAACCGTATATGCCTGTGTGTTGTACAGTGCCATGACAGGTGGGCTACTGAGTTCTCCTTTGATGCTGTCAAGCGCCTGTTGCTGGGGTTGTCCCCATGTCCACATATTTTTCGCTCGCAGAAGATCTCGCAGTGGCTGTGTCTTCTCTGCCAGCTGAGGTATGTATTTCCCGAGGTGGTTCACCATGCCCAGGAATCGTCTCACCCCGCTGACGTCTCTAGGCTCCTCCATGGCAGCGACCGCTTTTATCTTGTTTGGATCCGCTCTGACGCCCTGAGCGTCGATGACTTGACCTAGGAACTTGACTGAGCTTTTTGAAAACTCACATTTTTCGGTTTTCAGTGTCACACCATTCTCTTCCAGCCTTTTCAGCACTTTCCACAGGCGGCCATCATGGGTTGACTGCGTCTCAGCGTAGACCAGCACATCATCCATCTGGCACAGCACTCCCTCTAAGCCCTCCAGTATCCTCGACATTCTTCGTTGGAAGTGCTCTGGTGCTGATGAAATTCCAAAGCATAAGCGGTTAAAACAGTACCGTCCAAACGGTGTGATGAATGTGGTAAGTAATCTGGAGTCTTCAGAAAGAGGGATCTGCCAGAATCCTGAGTTTGCGTCTAATTTTGAGAATACTTTGGCGCCCTCTAGCTGACCTAGAGTATGCTCAACTGATGGCAGCATGTGTTTTTCTCGCCTCACTGACTTATTTAGCTTTGTCAAGTCCACACAGATACGAACCTCATCGTTAGGTTTTGGAACTGTGACCATACCAGCACACCAGTCAGTGGGTTGTTCAACTTTTGAGATCACTCCTAGATCTTCCATGCGTTTCAATTCCTTTTTGACTTTGGCCATGAGAGGTAGCGGTATGCCAGGTGGAGACTAAGCTGCTGCAGACCTTCTACCACTCTGTCATTGAAAGCGTTCTTGGGTATGGCATAACAGTGTGGTACGCAAACTGCGCAGCCAAAGACAGGAAAACCCTACAGGGGGTTATAAAGACAGCAGGAAAAATCATTGGCTGCCCCCTGCCCTCCTTGGAAGACATTGCAACCTCCCGTGGACTAAATAGGGCAAGGAGCATCATGGCTGACCCATCCCACCCCGGCCACAGCCATTTCCAACTCCTCCCTTCCGGTAGGAGATACAGGTCCCTTGGGAGCCGAACAAACAGGCTACGGAACACCTTTTACCCCTGGGCTATTCGCCTATTAAATGCCTGAACCCCCCCTCCCCCCGTCCCCTACTGGACATAAGAAATCCTCTATTTTTAATTATTTTTCTTAAACAGTCACTCAGATTTTTATTTAGCATAGTTATTAAATTATTGTTGCCTATTGTTGTCTGTGTATGCATGTATGCTAATTTGCACTGTGGGTGGTGAGCACCACCCTAATTTCGTTGTACTGTTTGCACAATGACAATAAAGACTGAATCTGAATCTGAATCTGAATCTATGCGTCTTGGAGTTGACAAAGAGTATGGCTTTGCGTCTGGATTCAGCTTTATCTCGTACTCTCCATTTAATTTTCCCAATCCGCTGAATAACTGTGGGAATTGTTCTTTCACATTTTCTTGACTGACGGCAGCATTAATGCCAGCTACTCTGGCTACAAGTCCCAGTGCAACACTAGCAGTGCGGCCAAGTAGCCCTGACTTCAGCTCAGATACAACATAAACATCCTGCTCAATGGTGTTATTTAAACTGACACTCTTCAGTGTGGCAGTGAATTTTCCTTTAACAGGGAGGCGGTTCATTCCTGCCCCGTATAAGACTTTGTCAGACATCTGTAAAGGTGGGAAACTTTTGCACGTCTTGTACTCTGACTCTGGGAGAACGGTTACGTCTGCCCCTGTGTCTATCTTCAGCTGTGTTACATGCTGGTTTATCTTAAGTTCTGTCACCCACCCATTGTCTGGGTCTTGTGAGTTAACTAAACCCAAAAATGCAACATCTTCATCAGAATCACTTTCTGTAGCTGCTTCAATTTCGCCTACTGTTCTGCTCAAGCACACTCTAGCGTAATGACCTCGCCTATGACAACTATTGCAGGTTTCATCGCGAGCAGGGCATTGCTGTGTACTGTGCGCTGGCGCTCTCCCGCACCTCTTGCAAGCGCTTCCCTTGTCGTGTTGCTGTTTAGCTACATGCATTTTTCCTTTTGTTTGCCATCGCACTTTCTCTTTGTTTGTAGTATAGCTTCTCTGCTGAAAACGAACACTATCTACATTTGCACTTGTGTCCGGTTTGAAATTACTTTTCATTATTTCTTGCTGCTTTTTCACTCTTTCACTCTGACGTGCACGAGTGATGGCTCTGTCTAGAGTGAGCTCTGCATTCAGTTGAAGCTGCTCCGATAGCTTTTTATCACGCAGTCCAACGACGAGTCTATCCCGTATCAACTCTTCATGTAAGGCACCATAGCCACAGTGCTCAGCTAAGCAATAAAGTGCAGTCATAAAACTATCAACAGTCTCTTTCTCTTCCTGGTGTCTCAGGTTAAATTTTGCACGTTCAAAAATCACATTCCTTCTTACCACAAAGAAGCCTTCTAGCCGCTCCAACACAGTTTCATATTCTGTAAGAGCCTCATCGGTGAGTTGAAGTGACGTTACTACATCCTCGGCATCCTCTCCCATAGTGTATAACAAGGCGTTTACCTGGTTTTCACCTGGCTGTACATCTAGCCCCGATGCTATCCGGTATCTTTCAAACCTTTTCTTCCACTTGGGCCATTCCTCCGGTTTCGAGACGTCGAACTTCGCTGGTGGGGGAATCTGATAGCGCTCCATGCTAGGCGGCTCCTCTCGCGCACGCTTACTTAGCAAGCTAACTCCAGTTGTTGTAGCACTCCAAAAGACGAAGTTTCTTCTTCTAAGATCTTCAAAACAGGTCCAAACTTAGTCTAAGACACTTCTGACACCATGTTGTGTTATTAGGTGTAGACCCTATAACTTAATAAGGACGAGACAACACCGGATTGGTATAGATGACTGGAGCTTTACTCAAACGTGTTCAGTACATCCTCAACTCCTGAACTCTCTAGCCTCTAGGGGGCAGCATTCATTCACTAACATAACACTGACTATGTTTAATTCAAATAAATAACCCGTGTTGTTATGTAAATCTACAATTCAGATGCATGTTTGTCCAGATCTATTTTTCAGTAAGATAGCTAGAGCTAACTGAAGCTGTGTTGAATCACGATAGTTTGTATGCTAAGCTGTAGTGCTAACGTTACCCAACTAAGGCGATTCTGTTTGCTTCGACAACAGACGTGGAAACTACCGTAATAATTTCAAATTATATCTAGTCAATCTGTTGAAAACAGTGTTGTGTAGACACAATAGATTTATTTGTACGTTTTTATTTCAAGTCGCCACCTTCTTGTTTCAGTGAGTGCTGTTGGCCGTCTTTGCTCCGCAGCTTCGCTCGTTGTAAACCAACCAATCAGCGCACAGCTCATCTAAATACCAATGATATAAGGGAAAAAGCTAGCGTTTTTTCCCGGGAAAAAAATGCTGGATGTAAAAGAGGGCATGGAACAGCACCCGGGCCATTTTCAGCCAAAACAATGTTACATACCCTATTCGGAGACCTTAAGGAACAGTGTAAAATACTCAAAAAACCCAGTCAATCACCCCTTTAAAGGGAATCTGAGGGTGTGTCTACTACCGTGCACTTAACGAAGCTGCATCATGGGCGCCTCAGGGAGGCGTCCAGGAGGCATCCTGATCAGATGCCCGAGCCACCTCAGCTGGCTCCTCTCGAAGCGGAGGAGCGGCGGTTCTACTCTGAGCCCCTCCCGGATGACCGAGCTTCTCACCCTATCTCTAAGGGAGAACCTGCGGAGAAAGCTCATTTCGGCCGCTTGTATTCACAATCTCGTTCTTTCGGTCAGTGACCATAGGTGAGATGAGGTCGCATGACACAAACATTGAGATCAGTACCCACTTGTGGTTCATCATGGAGCAGATTTTGAAGCTGAATACAAACATATTTAGGCTATTTGACTGATTTAGTTATTTATTATTAAAGGTTTAGGCATGACAGATCAACAGTTATCTTTGAGAACACCATTGGGTTAAAATCCATGTATGAACTAACGTAAAAAAAAGTCTTGAATTTGATTACTTTTGGTTTTCGTGGCTTTACTGTGTTCTTTCAACCGCCTGTCCTCTTCACTTTCGTGTTTTGCCTCTTATCATCAGTTATTTATTATTAAAGGTTCAGGCATGACACATCAACAATACTCCTTGAGAACGCCATTGGACTAAAATCCAGGTATGAACCTTTGAAAAAAAAGTCTTGAATTTGTTGTTTACTTTTGGCTTTCGTGGCTGTACTATGTCTTCTTTCAACCGCCCGTCCTCTTCACTTTCGTGTTTTTCCTCCATCTTTTTTCCTCCCATCTCTATTTGGCTTTGCTTTTCCTCCCCTTGTTCACCATCTGTTTCTTCCTCAGAGCTCAGCAGTTCAATCAGGGGAGACCTGGGAAGATTGAATATATTTATTACATAATAATAAATGTACTACAGTGTTTGGAGCTTGGACCCCACGGGGAATTATATAAATCAACGGGCGCCTGCCCAACGCCCGAAGAAGAATCCCCTCACGGAGTCCAGACACCGGTGGCGGTGGCGGCAGCCGACGACCAGACAAGCCGAAGACTCATACAGGAACCGGGTGGCGACGGGGAGGTGGAGGGTCGCGCACTTGATAGCATGGACAAACTACACAGGGAGAGAATCGTATTTAAAGGCACGGATCATGTGATGCAATTGCTTGTTTAGCGAGAGCGCTAATCACCCTGACCCCCAGAGATCGCTAATCGACCTGACCCCCAGAGACCGCCCTACCAGGGACGAAAGGAAAGGGCGATCTTAGCGGGGGGAAGTGGGTAGTGTACACTACGATTAACCCGTGCGCAGGGATCGGTCTTGCCTGACTGAACTTGCGCTGGCTTCATTTCAATCAGGAGAGACCTGGGAAGATTGAATATATTTATTACATAATAATAAATGTACTACAGTGTTTGGAGCTTGGACCCCACGGGGAATTATATAAATCAACGGGCGCCTGCCCAACGCCCGAAGAAGAATCCCCAAAAGTTATATGTTAGAAAAATATAGACCAACGAAAAACATACTCACCAACCTGAAAGGACCATGACGCCGCTGGGGAATAAGCAACACAAACACAACACGGATAGCGACCGACATGGGTGCACAGCACCTATAGGAGACCGTGACCTGTACCAGAGTAGCTATACCGTATGACCTAGGCTGAAAGCATACATACCCGGGACGGATACTCCAGGAGAAGTTAAGGCACGGAAAAGTCCGTAGACTTTTCCGATACAGAGATGCCGAGGCAAGAGAAGCAATGATTGTGGCTGTAGCCTTCAGGCCAGAGGCCGAGCCCTAGTGCATGAATGGGAATGTGCGAAGGGCCGACCTCCCTTATGCTATCGGAATTCTGCCTCGAGGTCCGACGCCCTCAGAATTGAAAGCTGAAAGCCTTATTGGGCTGATCGCCGGCTTGATCGGCTAGAGGGCGCACGCCCCTGAGTCTATGTGAACAGCCCCATGTGCTCTGGCTGGAGAAACCTGAGCCTCATCTACGTAGGTCTATGTAGGCTATAGGGCCGACGCCCCTGAGTCTATGTGAACAGCCCCATGTGCACTGGCTGGAGAAACCTGAGCCTCATCTACGTAGGTCTATGTAGGCTATAGGGCCGACGCCCCTGAGTCTATGTGAACAGCCCCATGTGCACTGGCTGGAGAAACCTAGCCTCATTTACGTAGGTCTAGATGTGCTATAGGGCCGACGCCCTTGAGTCTATGTGACAGCCCCATGTGCACCTGGCTGGGGAAACCTAGCCTCATCGACATGACCTATGTAGACTAACGGGCCGGAGCCCTGAGTGTGTGATAAGCCTTATGACGGCTGGCAGCCTTAAGACGGCTGGGGTGCAATGATCCTCGTGAGGAAGGAAGGTGGAGTAAGACGCCTTACGTCCCCGCCATGATGGTTGGAAGACAGAACGCTCTGTGACTTATACAGCCAGGGGGCAGGAAACAGGGAACCTCAGTTACACACAGAACCGAGTCGCTGATCCGCCGGCAACGTTAGCATCGAGACTGAAAACACCCCCAGTGACCGAGACAGTTAACCGAGAGATACGGTAACGACACCACCACCAGTTATTTGCAAGTACTCACCGAACCGTTACGGCCGTAGCGATTTTTGGCCTCGATGATGGCAGCAGAATCCGGACGAACGTGTGACGAGTAAGATGAAGAAGACAAGCGCCCAGCTGCTGCAGAGACGCAGTGGACACCACTTGCAGAGCAGCGGACGTAGCAGCACCTATTCTGAATGAACAGCCTGTGCAGGCTGGAAGACTGATGTCCCTTCATACATGACCCATGTAGGCTAGCGGGCCAACGCCCTTGAGTGTGTGATCAGCCTTTACCGGCTGGAGGACCGAGGTCCTTGTGCAGATGAGCCTTTGTTGGCTGGAGGACCGAGGTCCTTGTGCAGATGAGCCTTGTTGGCTGGAGGACCGACGCCCTCGTGAGTCATGAGCCTAATGGGTATGTACGTTATAGCTAGCCTAGGCTAGAGGACGTTGTCCTGACGTGCAATAGCCAGTCGAGGCCGGGGCCAGCAAAGCCCTGAATTTGCAATAGCCAGCAAAGGCCATGGGACCTACGCCCCCCACGTATGATGTGTAGCATGTTAGCTATAGAGGACAGATGCCCTCATGTATTATGTGATAACCTGTGATGCTTCAGGACCGATGCCCTCTGAATGATGTTCTGGCATGCTGCGGAAGGCCTGGGATCCGCAATCAAAGGAGAGCATCGATGCCTGCAGACAGAGGAAGCAGTTTACGCAAGACACGTGGCCACCACCACCAGTTATTTGCAAATGCTCACAGAGAGCCATAAAGGCCGTAGCGATCTTGGCATCGATGACGCAGCATCATCGGAACGAAACGTATGCCATGTATGCTGACGACGAAGAAGCACCGCTGCGTTGGGACACACACACGACAACCTGCGAACGTAATTGCGCCTATTCCAAAAAGCCTGAATACCGACCGGTTGAACCTAGAGAAGACCTGTTCTACATGTTGCTGAAACCAAGATTGGCACGGATTTCTTAGGGTCACGATACAGAAATCGGGAAGCCCAATCTAGATAGCCCCTTAGGACAGAAGGAACCCTGTGCGAAAATGACGACAGTGCAAGCGCTTAAGTGTAGTGTCAGATGTACATTACAAAACCATTTAGCAGACGCTATTATCCAAGCGACTTCGAGCTTACGAAAGTGCATAGGTCAATGATCTTAAACGCAAGAGCCTTAACCATGCAGGTAGCCAAAAACCTGAAGTATACATGTAAAAACAAATAAGAGCCAATGAGAAGAACCATAATGCATGTTTTTAACAAGTTACAAAAAAGAACCTCAAATGCAAGAGTGTAGCCTACCTACAGGAAAGCAAGCAACGATAACAAAGTACAGCAAGTACAATAGTTAATTCGGTAGTCTAGTAGTCTGTAGTCTAAAACCTCCCCAAAACCCTAGGGAGCAGAATACGGGAGCCATCGAGTGGAACGACACCGAACCAAGATCTACACGCACCGCTTAAAAGACCCGTGATCCACTGAAACATTGGCAGCGGGCAGAGGAGCAGCCCCAAATCGGCACGACAAGCAGGCAACACCCAACTAGCATGAAGAGCGAGTAGCGTCCACGCAGACCAGCAAGCAGGGATGCCTATCCGCGGAACCAACCCACAGCACTGAAGCTGCACTTGCATGCTGTACCAATATTGACACGGCGGCAGAACGGGCTACTTCTAGAGTGGCCGCCGCATGACACCTGCGCCCAGCGCTGCAGATAGAACCGAATATCATAGGGAAACCGGGATAGCGAGCAGGAAGAGTCATGACCAATCGCGATGAGAGCAGGAGCAGCGGAGCATTAGCACCTACAAATGTAGGGAATATGATACATTTACCCAAGAGAGGGAACAACTCCGGGAAAATGGTGTGCCTGCTTGCATTGGTTGAAGATGGTCGGTAATTTAATACGAAGTACAAACAGATGTTCTCTATCCTATAAATTGCTGCCTCGTCAGTACGAGAATTGCATGGATTCAAAGCATTACATAATTGCTGCTCATTAACAATTGAAATACATCCGAGAGTGTAGAAGAAACGGTTGCCTCATTCCTCTGCAAGAGAGAATAACGATAAGCAAAGCTAGCAGGATCAAACGAGATATAGCAACCTGGTGCAAAACGATCTGAACCTCCATGATTGTAGGTACCTTAAATTTCCCTTCTAGTGATAGCTCTATTCAACATTAGCCTATTATGCAGTCCTTATAGCCTACCCTTAAACGCTCTCCTAACAACGGAATACTGCAGATGTCCCAACGAAATCGCTAATATAACGGTAGCCTACGGCTATGGGAAATAACCCCCCCCCAAAACGAGATTAACCTGGTAAAGAGTAGCGTCACCATCCGTGATCGTTAGAAAGCAGGCCCCACCGATTAGGACTACCGCCTCACACGTGAGGACTGAACCAACCAACTTTTCCGATAGATAAAACCATAAAACAAACGCTACAGTCTAAAATTACGATTAGAGGCTGACGAAAAACACTAGCACTGCCAGTGGCAGGTAGGAGCATAGCTGCGAGTATCATGCTAGTTAACGGAAGCCAACTAATCTAGCCAGCTTCGTTGTGCCAACAATACTCACCCTAGAGAAGCGTCGGTAATATTAGGAAACGCGGTAGCACGTGACAGTAGATGCTGATCCGAGAAGTTTGCTGGAATAGATCATTGCGGCACAACGCAAAATCCGACCATTTGGACCCAGTCGAGAGGAATTAAGCAGCAATGTCAAACAATTGTAGCCTAGCTACTGATGACAGAACAATATCCACCAGGAATTGCACCGAAACTATGAAACGCGTCCACCGAAATAGCAGCACTTCTCCGTGTGCACCCGAAGCTAAAGTCAGGCATTCATGGCAGGGTTTGAGCACCGGGCAGATCCAATAGGTCGACCTGAAATAACCCTAAACCAAGTTACGAGACACGTGCAGCGCAGCACCGCTGAAAACCCTGGTGTATATACACACACACACCTTACCTTACCGTGACGGGATCCCCGATCAACGTCAATTAGTCCTACGCATCGAATCCGTCCACCGTCGGAAAAGACAGAGCTCACGACTAGCGGAATAGCATCCACGCAACAACGCGAGTCCCTAGCCAACCGGGTTAGCCAAATCAGGATACGCAGAATCACCTCCGGTGGAGACCCTAGCCTTGCACTCAGAGAAAGGAACAAGGATCACAGGATTAGAAAACCATACTCGCCCTGCGATGCGCGAGACCCAATCGAGGAGAACAGCCCCAAAAGAGGCAAATTAAGGCCCACCAGTGAGGGAGCCGCCAGCGGAAACCAGGAGAAAAGCCGCAATGAGACCGCATAGCAGGAAAACCCCCGAACCGGGCGCCGAAACGACCAGAGCGTGCAGCCCCGAATTGACCGAAACACACGGAGCCCGAAAGAGCAGCGAGCCACTCCTGCAAACGGCGTGAAGCCCAAACCGGCCTCCACAACAGGACTAGCCCCGAATCCGAACATCGCCCCAAACACGAGCGAGGACACGGAACGAGCGAAAGGTCCAGCCAGCACGAACACGCAGCATCGCGCACTTGATAGCATGGACAAACTACACAGGGAGAGAATCGTATTTAAAGGCACGGATCATGTGATGCAATTGCTTGTTTAGCGAGAGCGCTAATCACCCTGACCCCCAGAGATCGCTAATCGACCTGACCCCCAGAGACCGCCCTACCAGGGACGAAAGGAAAGAAAGGGCGATCTTAGCGGGGGGAAGTGGGTAGTGTACACTACGATTAACCCGTGCGCAGGGATCGGTCTTGCCTGACTGAACTTGCGCTGGCTTCATTAGGCCTTATTCTGACACCACAAAGACACTATGTCATCAGTGTTCTTCTCCATGGAAACAAGTGAACATTCTTGTATGTCCCTAAATTGCCAACTTCCACATTGTTTAAATTTGAAGCTCTCAGAATCTTATAGCAGGAATGGCATATGTATAAGGCACATGTTTAAAGTCATTTAGCCTAAAACAGATTGCACTTAGTTCAACCAAAAAGGTCGATTTTGACCACTAACTACTACTTAATAAATGTATCTATCTATCTCTCTATCTAACAGAAAATGTATCTCTCTTCAACAAATGTAGACAACAAGGCAGACAACAATGTCTCTTTTGCACTCTTACAAAACTAAAGGCTACATCCGAAGATGATGCACAAGCCATGAATGTATACAAAACACTAAAGTATAAATAAGTATAACTGATAAAAACGCAAATATATATCAAAGAGCAAAGACAAAGACGGAGCAAAGACAGTGAACCACAGGGGATATAAATAAATGAAATACAAAAGAAACCGAATGATACACATTTTTCAGTACATCAAGGGTTGAGGCATACAGTACATGTACCAAAACACCCAGTCTGCAAACAAAAAAACACACAATGTCAACCTTTAGGCTACAACATATGTTGTTCCATGCTCCATGTCTTCATGTAGGCCTCCACCCTCACCAACAAGGTCTGAGGCCCAGACTGACACAAGCAGTTAAAAGGTATGTAGGCCTACTCACAAAGACCCCAGGCTAAAGGTTTCATGATTACACCATCTCATTTCTGCACAGACCTGTGTACTTTACTATTGCAAATACTTTCAAATACTTCTTGCAGTGCACAAAGGATCAATTTATCTTATAAATATAATTTTGCTACCTAATCTCTATCTATTCATCAGCAACCTTAAAACCTGACACTTTAGTGACTGAAGTGCCAAGTGGACATACAGTGCCCCTAAATATTTGATTTATAAAGACTACTTTGGTAGTAAAAAAGAAAATACTTTTTCCGAAATTGTCAAAAGATTGACAGAAAAGTTCCTCACCTGGAATTCATTCGTAATCGTACTTCAGTCATTTGTTTGCTTTTGGTTAAACCAGAAACGGATTAAGTCTTAGCAATGCAAAACACACTTTGCCAGAATCATGTAAATGTTAGAATGTTGTTCTTCTCATCTGCAAGCATTACTATGGCAACCAGCATTATGATGTCATTACTACACACTCATGTTCAGGGATGTCATAGTTCTTGCCTCTAGCTAGCTCAAAATATCCTGTATTGTATTGATCCTTGTATTGATTAATACTTGAATATCAGTGGATTATACATACTACTGGGTCCTTTTCTAATATGTATTCAAACCAAGTGCATTGTTTTGTAATATAGTGCTTCATCCGCAACAAATAAACAGGTAGTTTGTCTAGCCTTGTGTGCCAAGTGTTTGTTGAACATTGCACACAATTCAAGTGGGAGCCGGATATGTTAGTGTTAAAAACATTAGCAGGGTCATTGTGGAGATATTATACACCGGACTCACTCTCTGAACATGTCATTTCACATCCCATCACTCCCTCACTTCATGGTCTATCTGTTAGATGAAAGGGGAAGATTATTTTGTGTGTGTGTGTGTGAGAGAGAGAGAATCACTCTGAAATCACAGAATAATGAAGAAAGAAGTATAATTTAGAATTATACTTTAGAATTATAATTTAGAAGTATAATTTAGCGTCTGCTAAATGACTTAATGTAATGTTTGTTCATCAAGAGGAAAAGTGTCATGTTTGAAGGTTTTCATTGCACCATCTCACCTGTGTAAAAACATTTAAATTATAATTGATTTGGTGCCATCTGATGAGTGAGAACACTCTGTACTTTGTACTCTTCACTGTTCTCACGTAAATTTGGGTCTACTTTCTCTTTCACTTCAGACTTGTGCGGTGTGGATATATGTAAGTTAAAAGTTGATTGAACATGTAATTAAATGTTAGCTACATTAACCATTTAATAGTAAAATAATACAATATAGACACGGTACAAGATGTTCGATCTTAAGTAGCCTATAAGTTTAAGATTTTGTAATTATTCCAAGTACACAAGTAGGTTAGCTTAGCACCACGTTAACATGGCTTCTATTGGAAAGTTTTCATTTATATATTTGTAGACCTTACTCGGTTCTCTCCAGGAGTGAAGAGAGGAGAAGGAAACTAAGTTGAGGAATAACAACAATGGCTTCATTGTCTATACTGTCTTTGTTTCAGTATTTCAATAAAAATATATGGAGACAGAGAAGGGGAGGAGTAGCCTAAACAATGGCTTCAGGTGAGCAGTCTTCATTTTAGTGTTTCAGTAGGAAAACATTTTAATTCACCAACAGTGAATTCACTCTCTTTCTCGTTTCTCTTTTTCTGCACCTTTCTCTTTTTCTCCATCTTTGTCTCTTCCCTACCCTCTGTCAGGTGACATTTCTGCAACTCACAATATTACAATAGCATATAGATGCTTCACTTAACACAAACTTTACACTCCGATCACTGGTAACTTCACACAGAAAATGTAGTCTCTCTTTTTCCCTCAACTTCCTGTTTCTCTATCTCACTTCATCTCTCATTTATCTATCGTTTTCTCCCTCCCTTTCTTTCTCCCTCTCTGACAGGTGACTCCCTCCATCTCTCAGAGCTGAGGATTGTGCTGCTGGGGGGGAAACGTGCAGGGAAGAGTTCATCAGGAAACACCATCCTGGGCAGAGAGGAGTTTGACCTGAGGAGAGCTGCTCAGTGTGTGAAGAGACAGGGAGAAGTAGCAGGGAGGCAGGTCACTGTGGTCGACACTCCAGGATGGAGGGTGAATCTCCCTGTAGAGAGGACCACTGAGCTGGTTAAACAGGAGATAGTACACAGTGTGTCTCTGTGTCCTTCAGGACCACACACTATCCTCCTGGTTATTCCCCTGAGTCAATCATTCAGCGA
Source organism: Mallotus villosus (assembly GCA_903064625.1). Taxonomy (NCBI): domain Eukaryota; kingdom Metazoa; phylum Chordata; class Actinopteri; order Osmeriformes; family Salangidae; genus Mallotus; species Mallotus villosus. The sequence goes on along the minus strand of CAEFZP010000255.1, from coordinate 9,467 downwards.
GGAAGATGCCAGTTCTGTGGCTGTGGCTGTGTCTACTACCGCGCACTTAACGAAGTACACTGCAATGTAGTGCACTGCAATGTAGTGCACTTACATTTGCAGTGCACTCAGTTGCTGAGTAGTGCTGTCTAAACTGGAACACTTTACTTACCCACTTGGCGGGAAGTGACGCACGCATTTCTGCTCGCGACACCCGAGAAACTAAACCCGCGAAACAAACCCGCTTGTATTTCTGTCACTGGACTCCTCCTCTTCCGCTACGTAGCCAAGATGGTGCCCGTTTAGGGCGAGTCGGACACATTTTTGGACCGTTTGCAGTGCATCATCCGGGTACGTTCAGTGCACTGAAAAAATTAAGTGTCCGACGATGTACACTACTCGCCCTAAACGGGCACCATCTTGGCTACGTTACCACCAATTTGATTGAATAAAACATTTGTTGAAGAAACGGTTTTGGGCCACCTCTTCTACTAACGGAAAGACTAAGTGTAATTATAAATAAAGTAACGTAAGCAAACAGCGCTTGATCGGCCAGGACTGACATCAACGCAGCAAACCACGAGAAGCTGGAATGTCCAACTTCACAGAGCCGTTTTCAACTCCTCCCCGACTGCAAGCGGCTACTCTCGCCGGTCGCTTCATGCAACCGCAGTCCATGTCGAATGCACCTACTGACTCAGCCCTGGATGCATGGGGGTTTCGCGTAGTAGCCTACTTCAATTGTACGAATCTGCTGACGTCAATAACCACGTGTTTCTGGTTAAACTAGGCGGTAAACTCATTATATCTAAGGGTAGACTGCCCAGGTAGTTCGACGTAATTTCCGATATTGATTCTATAAAAGGTTTTAAATATTTCCATATAGTAATCATCAGTTTAGGATTACTGACGAGTAAGGGAGTCGCTAAATCCGATGCATGCGCAGTAGATTTCAGAATATCTTGTAAAAGTCACTTCCCTGCTGTGTGCAGGAACTAGTAGGAGGCGTGCCTCATTATTTGCATGTCTCCCGCTACATACACCGGTTAACAATCCGACCTTCACCATTCGTGTTTAAAAAGCAACGATACTTCATAATGCCTGAGCCAGCAAAGCCCGCGCCCAAGAAGGGCTCTAAGAAAGCCGTTTCAAAGACCGCCGTGAAGGGCGGGAAGAAGCGAAGAAAGTCCAGGAAGGAGAGCTACGCCATCTACGTGTACAAGGTACTGAAGCAGGTCCACCCCGACACCGGCATCTCCTCCAAAGCCATGGGAATCATGAATTCATTCGTCAACGACATTTTCGAGCGTATCGCCGGAGAGTCGTCTCGCCTGGCGCACTATAACAAGCGATCAACCATCACCTCCAGGGAGATCCAGACCGCTGTCCGCCTTCTGCTCCCCGGTGAGCTGGCCAAGCACGCCGTGTCCGAGGGCACCAAGGCAGTAACCAAGTACACCAGCTCCAAGTAAACGGGCTCTCCTTGAAATTCACCACAAAGGCTCTTTTAAGAGCCACCCATCTGTCTTACAATTGAGGGAAATCCATTGAACTTGTTTAGCCTACTCTAGTTTCTTTGAAATCAAAGCATTAACATTGTACTGAACCGGCACTGTTTATTCTACTCTGCACAGCCGGATATTATCGAAACATTTGCATATCACCGATCATTCGCTCCACTCTCTTTCTACTGTAGGCTACATATTAATACGTGAATAGGCCAACTATATAATGGATGTTTTTTAATTTTTTAATTAGAAATCATGTGCAGTTGGCACCACTGTTGCAGCTTTAGTCATCGGGTGCGCAACTTCACAGTCAGTATGTAAACATAAGAGCATGTAGTTAAACAAGTTACAATTAAACAACATGAACCTCAAAGTGCGTAGCCTAGGCCTACCTGTAGAAAAGCAACAGTAAAAAAGATATCACAGCGAGTAGCCTACAATCATTTTAAATCAGTTACAGCTGACCAACAAGAGCAGCAAGTCTTTTAGTAGCCTAAGAGTCATTGTTATCCTGGAGGAAACTAACATCATGTCCATCGCCAAGAACATGGACATTTACTAACGAGTCCGGCTCATACTGAGCAGGTTGACCAGACACACAAAATATCGACTTAATACAGTCACGCTGTGGATTATGGGGTTCCATTTGTGCCAAAAACATTGATGCTTCTAGACAATGGATCTTGGCGATACTGGATGTCATTGTCGTTTAGGCTACTTTGCAGCAGTTGTTGTGATTTGCAGCGTACAATTTGTGCCAAAAATAAGTCGATGCTTTTGTACAATACGGTTGCTGTGGTCGTTGCTTTTGTCTTTGGCTATTGCTTTGCTCTCAGTCGTTTACTTTCTCCCGCTGCCGAATTCATTGGTTTGCAGCGCTAAAACTTTTTTTATTTAGAATTGAAGAATCGAATTGAAGAATTTAGAATTTTATGAGTAGGACCTATAAAATCAGGTATAAATATTCTGTGCGTTATTGTGATGAATTGTATGTAAATATTAATCGTATTAAGAAATGTCAGGTGCTATCTCAAACCAGACAGGTCACAGTAGACCTAGTCAACAACGTTATGTGTATAAAAATGTTTTGTTAACTTTGGAGGGTTTTGATCCCACGATGATTGAATGTAGCCTATGCTACAAGATGCTTGTTGTTACTAATCTATTGTTCTGTCTGCAAAAATTGCTAAAGCTTTTGCTGATGTAGTTGCGAGTTGTTAATGAGTGATAAGGCCATCCGAGTTCTCCTTGATGCTACTAGTACTAGTAGCTAACGTGGTTTGTTAGTGGGTTCATGCTAACGTTTTTTTTTACTTTTTGCATTCAGTTACATGGAGGAACATCTATCTTTATTACATGCTTAAACATATCCAATGTTTATCAGTGTTTATTATGACTAGACCATCCTCAAATCTCAAAGCAGAACAGCTATTTATCAGCCTGGCTTTCAGGTCCACAACCCCAGCTACACTAACCCCTGCTCTGCGTTCAGCGCTGGTCCCAGCCTCCTGCCACTAACCCCTCCTCTGCATCCAGCGCTGGTCCCAGCCTCCTGCCACTAACCCCTGCTCTGCTTCCAGCGCTGGTCCCAGCCTCCTGCCCTGCATCCAGCGCTGGTCCCAGCCTCCTGCCACTAACCCCTGCTCTGCATCCAGCGCTGGTCCCAGCCTCCTGCCACTAACCCCTGCTCTGCATCCAGCGCTGGTCCCAGCCTCCTGCCACTAACCCCTGCCCTGCTTCCAGCGCTGGTCCCAGCCTCCTGCCACTAACCCCTGCTTTGCATCCAGCGCTGGTCCCAGCCTCCTGCTCTGCATCCAGCGCTGGTCCCAGCCTCCTGCCACTAACCCCTGCTCTGCTTCCAGCGCTGGTCCCAGCCTCCTGCTCTGCATCCAGCGCTGGTCCCAGCCTCCTGCCACTAACCCCTGCTCTGCATCCAGCGCTGGTCCCAGCCTCCTGCCACTAACCCCTGCCCTGCTTCCAGCGCTGGTCCCAGCCTCCTGCCACTAACCCCTGCTTTGCATCCAGCGCTGGTCCCAGCCTCCTGCTCTGCATCCAGCGCTGGTCCCAGCCTCCTGCCCTGCATCCAGCGCTGGTCCCAGCCTCCTGCTCTGCATCCAGCGCTGGTCCCAGCCTCCTGCCCTGCATTCAGCGCTGGTCCCAGCCTCCTGCCCTGCATCCAGCGCTGGTCCCAGCCTCCTGCCCTGCATCCAGCGCTGGTCCCAGCCTCCTGCCCTGCATTCAGCGCTGGTCCCAGCCTACTGCTCTGCATCCAGCGCTGGTCCCGGTCTCCTGCCACTAACCCCTGCTCTGCTTCCAGCACTGGTCCCGGTCTCCTGCCACTAACCCCTGCTTTGCATCCAGCGCTGGTCCCAGCCTCCTGCCCTGCATTCAGCGCTGGTCCCAGCCTCCTGCCCTGCATCCAGCGCTGGTCCCGGTCCCCTGCCACTAACCCCTGCTTTGCATCCAGCGCTGGTCCCAGCCTCCTGCTCTGCATCCAGCGCTGGTCCCAGCCTCCTGCCACTAACCCCTGCTTTGCATCCTGCGCTGGTCCCAGCCTCCTGCCCTGCATCCAGCGCTGGTCCCCGCACCAACCCCAAACTCTGCCCCCTAGCCCTGTGCTGTGTACAGTCCTGTCCCCATTGACCAATGCTCTATATTTCATTATTGCACAAACAGGTCTGGTTTGGACTGTTAAGACTGGACGTGTACTAAACAACTATATCTTTTTTATATTTAAGGACAATCTAAAAAACGACGTGCGTTTGAGGCACTTAATACAGATGGCTGTGGAGACAAGGTCAAGTATGACCCAAAAAGAGTCCCTGGACTACAGAGACGGAAATCTGTAAATATCAGTCTTTCTCTTTAAATGCTTTATAGACCAGACATCTCTAAAGGAACTCTATATTCAGTTGTGTTTGTGTCTTGTTTTTTAAGGATCATAAGAAAAAATCACAATCAACTACCTGTCAAACACATGTTGTAACACCAGAGGACAGTGTTAGAATTCAGGATGTGGTTGGTTCTGATCTCATTCCTGGTGGTGATGATGCTGATGTTAATGCTGATAATGCTGGTGCAGATGTTGATGCTGATACTGACAACATCACCAGTCATGAGGGCAGGGTAAGATGATTGGGTTATTAAAACTTGGCACTTATTTGCTTTTCACAATGTATGCTTCATGTTTTGGCTTCAATTATCATGGCATCTCGTTGTTTATGATCATTGACCTATGCACTTTTTAAAAAACTCTCTTGGAAGTTGCTTTGGATAAAAGCGTCTGCTAAATGTAAATGTAAAACATGTATAGAGTTTACAAATGATGTATGATTTCCGAAGAATAAACAAATGCAAGAATACATTCCTACTAAACTGTCTCTAGTCTCAAAAGGTATAGTGTACCCATGGATGATTTAAGTATTTATGTTTTGGCAGATACATTTATCTAGTGACCTCGACAAATACATATGTCTAATTTTGGAGACAGAGAATGTCATGTTGGTGGATGAAGGTGGTAAAGTGTTTGTTATCAACACTTTTAATCATTTAACCAAACGTCTTAATGTGAGTTATAATAACTTAGTATACATTGACTATACATTTTACAAACTATACGTTGTATACATGATGACTCACTGGTCTTATATTTTGACAGAACGATGACTTCGCTATCATTCAGAGACGACAAATCGAATTCCCAGAGGGCTGTAGGTGGATTTACATGTGCACATGTAATGAACACCATGCAAAACATATGCTGGCACTGTCAACACATGTTGACACATCCTTTAATGGTATTACACAGCGTTAGTTTCTTTTCGACTAAAATGTTAATAATTTACATAAAGACATAACCTGTTGACCACAAGTACATGTATTCCTTTTTGTTTACATAGATTTTGCTCGTGTAGATTGTCTCCACATAAGGGCATTTATTGGGATTTTGCCCAACATGGAGGATGTCCCCGAGAGCCCCAGTGACATGGGTAAGACCACGTTTTAAATAAGCAAGGTTAGTTTTAACTAACAGTGCTATAAAGTGCATTTAATCTGTTATGTTCTCTCTTTTTTACAGAACACAGTTATGCCTCTGATTGTGCGATCGAGGTAATGATAACACAAATTATAGTATTTGTGTTATCAGTATTTATTCAATGTATAGTATTATAAAACATCATGTCTATCATCCTTTCCTAATGTAGATTGCTAACATCAAGCGCATACCCTATGCAACAACTTTCTTTGTTGTCAAAGAAAATGGGTATGCCATAGTCAAAGTCGGTGCAGGCACGATGAGGTGTCAGATGTGCTCGGTGCACAAATGTAACTGTTGCCATGTCCGAATCTTGGAGGACAAGATAAAACAAGAGGATGGGAGTGTTGTGTGTCTTGCCATCCAGGACTGTCTGAGAGAGGGGGCTCCTTACCCTGACGTTGTCAAAGAAGCTACTTCCACTAAAGCTATCCTTTTTGACATTCCAGCAACAGAGAGGGTGTGAATTTTGTTTAGCATTATATAAATAATAGAATTTACACAACTGAAAAAATATACTACTCGTTTCACACTACATTTGATAACATTGTGGTTCCGTTACTTGAACAGACGCGTTATGGGACAGATGTTCCCAATCTTTTTAAAAATGAAGATGGAGTTTTCCTTCTGTACCCCACCCCTAAAGAGCAGTGTGACTGTGGCAGAGAACTTAACATCATCCCTCAAAAGGAGGTTTCTCTATACACTAGAAACCATGAGTACAGAGTGAGAGGTATTTATGAAAATATAACTAAAAACGCCTGTTCTCTCAAGTTTTCTAGTTCATGTGTGACCATTAAGGTAATGTGTGTTTTGTTTTTTAAAGAATGCAATATAATGTTCTTTTCTCTAAAGCCCACCAACTCACATGCACCATGTGTCCTCAAGTTGAGGTTTATGATGGTGGCTGTGATTTCCTGCTCAATATGGGAACCTACATGGTTCACCATCGAGTCCTCAGAGACTACATTTATCATTTTCTCAACTCAAGGCAAGTTTACCTAAAATAACTCAGCAACAAGACAGCAAAATAATCGTAATTATGTAAAAACTTTTCAACTTCAAATGTTAGGTATAACTAAACTTAGTTTTAACTATGTGTTTTGTTGATCAATTCCAGCACTACCATGTACAATTTCCTGGAGGTCCTCAATAGGCAACTCCAAGACACTGGAACACCAGATCACCTCCATTTTTCCTACCGGAAATTTAGGGATGCCGTTATATCCTTCCTGCATCTTTTTTCAGCTGATTTTGCAGGGGGATTTAAATGTCCAATTTGCAAAGATGACTGCAAGTAAGCTCATAAACAAAGTTTGGATGCGTCACCATATTATTTTAAACCACATTTAAAGTACATTGTTTTGAAACTATGTTGAAGTTTTTAGAACGTTTTGAATTGTTATTGTCTCCACAGTGAGGTTGTAATGGATGGCACCTCTTTAGGCTATCACCAGCGATATGCTTTAAAAAAAGGCAGAGTGATGAATAGCCAACATATAATGGACACTGGAAGATAAGTTTTTTTTCATTATGTTAGTTAGCTTTTGCGTTTTACATCCAATGGTTTGTCCAACTTTTGAACAAAAGATCAAAACTTTCAAATGCTTAAATCTGTCAAAACTCTGGCATTTACTGTTGATATTTAAAACTTATTTAGTTTGTTTTTATTCTATTTACCAGCCACAGAACCAGAACCTTAGTTCCTGATCCAGGACTAAGGAAGCTGTTGCAGCGTTACAGCACTGAAGGGCTTTCCTTAACAGAGCAAATGGAAATGATGACCCAAGCGGCCAAAACTACCCCATTCCTCGTGCCTCTCCTGCAGAAGCTGGCTTTGACTGCGCCCACAAAAGCAAGCGAGCCATACCAACCTCTCCTCAATGCAGTCAGCAAAAACTCTGCAGCTTGTGCTCTGCTGCATCCCACTCACGAGCTGGAGAAAATGATGAGTGAGATGGAGATGATGCAGTACCGCAACATAGAGAGACATCCTGTGCTCTTGGGGAAGCTTGCAGAGGAGTGCCCATTGTTTTTCAGCCTGGTGGGAATGGAAGGAACCTTTCCTCCAGAGGTGGTTCCTGTGTTCCAGGCTATTTACACAAAGGCAAAGGACACACTGTGCACAACACCTGTGTATACTCCCCTAACCTTAGCTGCTAATCCTGGGCATCTTTTCCCCAATCTGCCTCCTGTGAGGGACAGGGGATCGTACAGCACTGACAGGTGCAAAAAGGAGGCAAGTGACTGTCGAAAGACAGCAGGGAGACATCCCAATCTGATCCCAGGGATTTTTACAATGTTCTGCACCCATGGTAAGATATACTTTGTGTTACTTCATAATTGTATTCTTTTTACATACACATTACATCACATTGTGGTTTGTTGAGATGAAATTAACAAAAAGCAATGGCATTTGAAATGTTCTTTAGGTGTCTGTCTTGGATTCTCTATAATGGAGGAAGTGGAGTCTGTGAATGTTCCATTCACAATTCTCCGCACACGGTTTAAACAATGTATGTTTATTTTAATTGATCTGTTAAGAATTATCTTAAAAAATTTGCAGTATAATCCAGTGTGTACACCCCATTCAGGCCCGAAGATTGTCATTTATGACAACGCTTGTCAGCTCCACACATACTGCTTGCGCAGGGACCCAGGGTTCTTCAAAGAGACCTGGTTTCTTGTGGACCGTCTGCACTGGCGGAACCACTCAGGTGATTTATTTTCCTTAATTACAGAGTAAGTAAATATTCCTTAATAAACTGTTACATAAAACCATATCCTATATTGTTAGGGTGCAACATTGGCTACAAACTGGACAGCTATCCACAGCTTCAGGAGATAAATTCTCAGGTGGCAGAGCAGAACAACTCACTCCTAAAGAAGTTGAAAGGCCAGTTGTCCTACATGAATAGAGACAACTTTTTTCGGCATCTTATACTTTTCTTGTGGCACAGATCCTGCAAAGTCATGAAAAACTAAACTAATAAACTAGAGGGGGGGCCCTACCGACCGCATTCCTAATTTTCTGTTTTTAAATAAATTGTAGCCCAACTGAAAATAATACTCACAATCCCCAATAATATCTAAATATTTCTGCAAACCATGAATACATAAATATATATATTGGCAAAGGATACGCGTGGTCAACACATAACGTTAGTGTTTTGGTGCTAATTCCCCCTCATAAGTAACCATCCACCATACAGTACTGTCGAAACCCAGCACACCTGGTTTAGGTGTTGCGCCCAAGGTCATACAGGACCGTTAAGCGAGGAAATGCATTCTTCCAGTGCAACCAACAATTCTCACTCCCGCACATGTCTCTACTTGCAATCAGAGCAAAAGATTTGAGAGAGATGAGATTTTTTTGATGCCTGCCTTGAGCATTCTTTCGATTTCTGTCCCCCATTTTTATTTCAGATTTGTGCCTTCGCACGAGACGAGACCCGGAGTATCCCGACCGATGAGGAGAGATTGAGAGTTCCCCCTTTCTCTTGAGTAGAGTATTCGATTGAGCCATTGACAATACCCGTAGACGAGCCGAGAAAGACCTTCCGAGAGAGATGAGTTTTTTCCGCAGACGGATCCTGATTTCTTGTGAGACCCGCTTGCTTTGGATGATCGCAGATGAGATTCTGCATTTCTCTTTTGAGAGACTTTCAGGCTTTGATGATTTGAGACCCGACAGTAGCAGAATTGAGAGTATCTTGATCCGAGATTCTCCCCCCCCTTTTTTTGACTTTCGAGATGGACGAGAGAGATTTTCAGAGAGAAGCGAGAAGCACCTTTTTAGTTGACACTAGGTGAAGACAGCCATGGATTTTTTTGGCTTTTTTTTCCTTTTGCCAACACCTTAAAGCGAGTGCTCAGAAGCGATTTTTGTGCGGAAGGACCCTTTCATCGCTTCGGGACAGGCCCAATAATTTAAAATAATTTAC
>CAEFZP010000254.1:0-228341 GCA_903064625.1 Mallotus villosus | reverse complement strand
CATCGTCCTTACTTGGTCGCTAGTCTGCGAGGCAAATGGCTCATAGAAAAATTATTATCAAGGAGAAAGTGGAAAGCCGAAGGATAAAAAGGATAATGGTTGCCACACAATTCGCACACACATCCACAAAACACTCACACTGCAGACATTCAGGTTAAGCTTTTAGTGATGCATTTTTTGTGTTCTAGCAGTAGCCGAGCACAGATTGGCATATGGATATGTCTTCTTGTGGATGTAGCAAAATGAATAAGGCACAACGGGATTAGATTAGCAATATAAATTATATGATTATTTTGAAATGACCCTAAAGTGTGTTTAACCTGAGGGGGGAGAGAAAACAGAGAAGATGACGAGGAAAAAGAGGAGGGGACGCGAGAGATGAGGGAAGCGAGAGAGAGAGAGAGAGAGCACAGAGAGAGGAGAGAGAGGAGCACGAAGCGCTCAAGCCGAGCAGAAATAGAGACGAAGAGGAGGGAGAGAGTCGAGAGCACGTACGAACGCAGAGATGAGAGAGAGGCAGAGGAGAGACGAAAAGGAGGATCAGGAGAGGAAGAGAGGAGAGAGAAAAGCAGAGAGCGAGGAGAGAATGAAAGGAAGAGCGAGAGAAGGGAAAGAAGCGGAGAGAGACGGCGAGAACTCTAGTGAAAGATAGTAAGAAAGAGCACCTAGTCTCGCACACGCTTATCGCCTCTCTCACTTACTTAGGCGTAGTCGCGTAGCATATAGTCGAAGATTGCTCTCTTATCTATCTCTGCCCGAACTCTCCTCTACTCCTCTCCAGCTCTGGGACAGTCATGCTGTATGTGGATGGGATGAACGAGGCCCTTGTGATAGCTTCACAATGAAGACGAGGATCCCTCTCAGTAGCGCCTCTACCTATTTGTTGGCTCGTATATGAGTACAGTAAGACTACTCCAAAACTCATGTGCAGTGAATTAGTCACATCATTGCATGTGGGTGAGTTGGGTTAGGCAAACGGACTCACCGCAGACACCCTGGAGGCAGGATCCGCTCTAGATAAGATTCGTTCGAAGCAAGAGAGTGGGACGAGAGAGCGTAGATGAAAAGGGGGGAGAGAGAGGGAGGAAGAAGGAGGAAGAGGAGGGTCAGAAGAGGAAGAAGCGAAGCGTGCGAGAGAAGGAGAGAGAAGGAGAAGGAAAGAGATTGAAAGAACGAGAAGAGAGAACCAGAGAGAAGAGAGAAGGAGAGAGAGAGAGAGAGAAGACGAGCTTCTAGAGAGGGAGAGCGAGAAGATGTGAGAGAAGATAGATCTATCTCTTGCTAATCTAGATCTAGTAGAGGTACTCTCTGTCTCTCTGTTCTACTCTGTCGATCTCCTAATTCTTCTAAAAAACGAGTCTTGTACCATATTCACCTATCAACAGTGACTCTGGTCTCTAGCAATTCCTAAGAAAACTAGTCTTTATACGAAATTGACCACCTCTCAAGATTAACAGCGAACAGTATCTCGCTCTATCTATACTCTATAGATCGTAAGTATAGCTAGTAAGATAGAGCAAATCTCTATATCTCAAACCCACTCTACCTACCAAATAGTAGATATATATCATCTCTACTATCTCTCTCTCTCTCTCTCTCTCTCTCTGCTTGTCTGTCTTGTTTCTCTCTCTCTCTCTCTATCTCTCTCTCTCTCTCTCTCTCTCTGTGTCTGTCTCTGTTTCTCTCTCTCTCTCCAAGTGTATTTCCCCCCTCCCTCCGTCTCTCCTCTCTCCCCCACGTGGGCTGGTGTAACCCGCCGCATGGTTCTGATCAAGGCCGGGGTCGCCGACCGCTTTATTACACTCAGGTCTCATTCAGTCGTGTTCCGTCCTCCTCTCAATCCTTCTTTCCCTTTCGCCTTTGTGTCTGTTTGCTGTTATTCACGTCGTTAAAGGACCGAGGACAGCTTTCGATTTAATACCACTCCATGGTTCAATGTCACCCCTCAAAGCTGCGGGAGAAAAGATTACTAACATGTGACAAGAATCGGACGCCATGCGGGCGATTTCCCACGAACTGAGAGGCCGCTCTCTGTGTTTCTTCTCCATCTCGTGTACGTTTATCGTGACCTCTCAGTGTTCTGGAAACAGGAAGAGCTGTCGTACAGCACTAGATAATTCTGTGTTCGTGCGGCAGGAGATATCATGTGGTTATCATAGAGTCCAGGCTGCAAGATTCTGGTCAGGCCTGTTGGGGAGCTCGTCCAGTTATGTAACACTGAGAACTGGACGGTGTGCTCCTGGTGATTTAGAGCTGGCGTTAGACTCCTCGTCGAGCCCGTTTCCTCCTGTGTGTGTTTGTGCGCGTGCCGGCGCTCTGCGAATGCGTCGCGCGTGCGTGTCTGCGTTCTCATGTGTGCTAATGTGTGTGTGGTGTGTGTGTGTGTGGTGTGTGTGGTGTGGTCGCTGCAGTTCCGCCTGGTGGTGAAGACAGCGCTGAAGCTGCTGCTGGTGTTTGTGGAGTACACCGAGGCCAACGCCGCTCTCCTCATCCAGGCAGTCAACGGCGTGGACACCAAGAGAGGTAAGACAGACACACCAACATCAGGGGGTCAGCACCCCGCACTGTTGGACAGCTTACACGTACATAAGCGTCGCAATTTTTTTATTCGTCTTTTTAGACATACGTTGACTAGCCTTACAAAGCCAGGTAGACTCTGGAGAGAGCGTGGAGGGGGGGGTGGAGGGGGGGGTTGTATTTCTCCTCCCGCGCCCCAGCTCCGGTGACAGCGGCTCGTGCGCCAGTGGGCTTGTGTTTCTCCAGAGCTGGAGGTGGTTCGGGTGTCCAGGGGCAGCTCCCCGCGGCCAGCCCAGAGTACAGCTCTCCCCAAACGGGGCTCGGTTACCCGGTGCTCTAAAAGATCCGCATTGTGTTCTCTCTCGCTGGAGGAGTGGGGGAGGAGGGTGGAGGAGGAAGAGGAGGTGGGGAGAAGGAGGAGGAGGGAAAAGGAGGAGGTAGGCGGAGGAGCACAAGGAGGGAGAAGGAGGGAGGTGGAGAAAGGGGAGATGGAGGAAGTGGGAGAAGGAGGGAGGGAGGGAGCAGAAGGAGAGGAGGGAGAAGGAGGGAGGTGAAGAAAGTGGAGAAGAGGAGGGGAGAAGGAGGGAGGTGAAGAAAGTTGAGAAGAGGAGGGAGTAGGAACGACGAGGGAGAAGGAGGGAGGCAGGGGAGGGAGGGAGGAGCAGGAGGAGAGGAGTGAGAAGGAAGGAGCAGAGAAGAGGAGGATGAGGGAAGAGAATGGTGGAGGAGGGAGGAGGGAGGAGGGAGGGTGTTCGGCCTCGTCCCGCTCTGAGCTCGGCACTCCCGCGTGGGGAAAGGGAACCCAACACCTCGGCCCCGCTGTGAGACACACACAGCCTTGACCCCCTCCAACTGCAGCGGCTGCTGAGGGGAGCAGTCAGGAGGCCGACTGCGTCTCAGCCTCGTCCCCCCTGCTCTGAACATCCAGCTCTGGGAAGACCCGTCTGACCACCCCTAAACTCCCCCCCCCTTACCGCCGCCCTGACAGCAGAGCCAACCAAACACTCCTCACAGACCTTTTTGTTCACCTGGCCCAGTGCAGCATCTGAGGCACCGTGACCTAACCTCTCTCCACGGAGCCTATACCTGTAGCTGTCTGGTCGTAGCGAGCTAACTCATCGGGGTTTCTGTGGCGCAGGCACCAAGCTGTGGTCGAACGCCATGGAGATTCTGGATGAGAAGGATGGAGTGGACACCGAACTGCTGGTGTACGCTATGACTCTCATCAACAAGGTCAGTCTCTCTCTCTCTCTTGAACAGCGCCTGCGCGGTGTTTTCTTCACGCTTTCCCCCTCGTCTCCCCGCTGTCCTCGGAAATCTTTCGCTCGCCCTGTCGTCTCCGCCACTTTCTCCTCATCCCAGTTTGTTTTATCTCCTGCTTCTTTCTCTCTCTCTCTCTCTCTCTCTCTCCCCACGAGTAAATCTAAGGTGTGACACAGATTAGGTACTTGAGAGCTGTAATCATGTTGTGATTGTGTGTGCGTGTGTGCGTATGGTGTCTGTGTGTGTGTGTGTGTGTGTGTGTGTGGTGTGTGTGTGTCAGACGCTGGCCGGCCTGCCAGACCAGGACTCTTTCTATGATGTGGTGGACTGTCTGGAGGAGCAGGGGATCGAGGCCATGTCCAAGAGGCACCTTGGACGCAAGGGCACGGATCTGGACCTGATGGAGCAGTTCAACATCTACGAGGTTAGCCAGCCTCACCCAACCACACAGCCTCACCACGCAGCCTCACCACACAGCCACCACACAACCACCACACAACTACCACGCAGCCTCACCACACAGCCACACGCAACATCAACGTCTCAGTTTTCCCCTTGCCCCTTCACCTCTCCTGAGTAAAGCAGCATTCCGTCTCAGTGGAACCATCACTCTCTCACGTCCTGTTTTCCTCCTGCGTCCGTCCCAGTCCATCTTACGCCACGAGGACGGCGACGACGACGCGCAGCCCTCGCCGTCCGGCCGCAAAGACCGCCGGCGGGCCAGCGTGGGCGGCAGCAGCGAGAGGAGGGGCCTGGAGCGCCGGCGGAGCCGGAGACACTCCCTCCAGAACGGGCGGGGCCACGCCTCGGCCCCGGCGTCCCCCAGCAGCCCGCACTGCCACGGACACAACGGACACTTCCAGGCCTTCGGGGGCCAGCGCATCGAGGACATCAGCGAGAGGTGAGAGGGGGAGGAGGGGGCCCTGAGAGTAGGAGAGAGAGAGAGAGAGAGAGAGAGAGAGAGAGGGGGGGAGAGGGAGAGGGAGAGAGAGAGAGAGAGAGAGGGGGGGGAGGAGAGAGAGAGAGAGAGAGAGGTAATAGAAAGAGAAAGAGAGAGAAAGAGAGGTAATACAACATCTACACATGACTCGAGCCAGCTCGAGAGGCTGTCTCCGATGGGACTCTGTATTAGTGGGAGTATATTTCCGCTGTCATTGTTGCTATACATGAACTCGAACTTGGCAGCAGCGTCTGAATTGGTTAGCCTTCCCGGTTGGTGCGGTCGGTGTTATGTAGGTTTGAACATTCTCTGCCAAACACAGTCCTCGCCACCCAGAAAGGGTCAACTCTGACGACCCCGCCAAAAATGTCCCGTATGATTCTCTCAGGCTCCATGTCGTTCTCCTCCTCTGTTCAGTTGAACAGGAAGCGCCTGCTCTGCCAGTCTTGAGTCTTGTATTGTGTTACAGTCTTGGAGAGACGCGTCTGTAATGAGCAGAGCCAAACTGGGGAATTTAATTATATAGTAATAAAAGAAAAGCAGCGTCGGGGCTGCTGTCGCAAACGGACATTTCGATTAATATTTCTTTCATTCTTTAGCCGGTGCTGCTGAAGGAAATAGGAAACTTCTGGAGGCACTCTGATACGAGCCTTATCCTTTGCGAGCAATTCTGTGCGGGAATTTAAATTCCTCACTGACATATTTTGAATCCAATGAATTCCAATGTCCTCGCAATCACACAGGGAATATGAGCTAGGATTGTTGATGTTTAAGGGGTGATTTTGTGTGTAAAGGGTGATTTTGACAAGGATTGTGTATGTGTGTGTGTGTGTGTGTGTGAGCCCTGCTTTAGCGTGCATGCGTGTGTGTGAACGTGGTTGTGTGTGTGTTCCCTTACGGAAATTATTATTTTAGAAACCACTTTTTCTCAATGTTTATTATACAGTTGTCTCTGAAGTTCCGGAACTGTAAAAATGCCTACAATGGCTTCAATCTGCCAGTGAATGAGATCCCAGCCTTTTATCTCCTCAACCCCCCACTGGCAAGAGACCTGCTGTTAACCTCTCAGTCTAATGCACACACGAACCTGATCCACAATTATGAATGACAAGCCTTTTTAACCGTCATATCTGTTAGCATTTCTGGTAGCACTCAGTTGCGCAGATAGCTGAATTCAACCCAGCGTGTCACATGATACAGCCTCCTAGCAGTCCACCGCAGGAAACCCGAGCCCCCTTTGAAGACGTGGGTTTTCCATATCGCTAATGAAACCCAGCCGCCCGGCTTGGGATCCTGATAGCAAGGTGGCCACGGACTCACATGAGAACACGTGCGCCGGACTCCTCGATCGGTGCAAACGGTCGAGACGTGACCACGCAGCCACAACGGTCTCAGTGGCACATCTGTTGAACGAGTCACATGAGCGAGCTCGTCGTGTCACCTGTGAGTACGCTCGTGTGCGAAACGGGTCAGGGACAACGGAAATAGCGTTTCTCTCTTTCATACTAACATGTCTCTCTCTCTCTCTCTGATATGTGTTCTGATAACGGCACTGTGTGTTCCTGTCTGTCGTTTCTCCTGCCCGTGCTGTCTGTCGTTTTACTGTCCGTTCCTCTGCTGTCTGTGTTCTCTACTGTATGTTGTCTCCGTGCAATTTCTCTTCTTTTTTTCTTCTTTCCTCTCTTTCCTGCCCTCTCCCTTCCCTCCCTCCGCCCCTCGGCCCCTCCCTTTGACCACAGAGAGGAGGAAGAGGAGGAGGAGGAGGAAGATGAGGAGGATGAGGAGGAGGATGATGAGGAGGAGGTGGACGATGAGAGTCATCCAATCACTGAGGCCTCTAGACAGGGTCTGCACAGGTATCCAAGGACAGCTGGTTTTCACAGCATTCAACCCCAGCTCTGTTGGCCCTTCTAGAACGTTCTAGACTGTCCCGTATTCATCCCACTTGGTGTTTATGAGTATAGAACATCCTGTGTATTCTTACGTGGGTTTGAATGTATTCCTTCCCTCTGTCCCTGTGCTGTGCTCTCCTGTGCTCCTAGCCTGGGCTCAGCCATGGCGGACTCCTCTACTGTGTGTTTGAGTCTAAAGTGTATGGTTAACCTGGCCCCTGACACCACCAACCCAGAGATAGAGGAAGGGTGTGTGGATGTCTCCGGACCCGGGGCCAGCCGCTCTGTCCCCGTGTCCACCCTACCCCGCGGAGGCTTCAGGCCCAGCGCCGTGACTGTCCCTCCCCGACCGTCTGGTCCCGTCTCAGCCTCGGCCCCGAGGAAACTCCCCGGCTCGGCCCGGCTCGTAGGCCGGAGGGCGCCCTCTCTAGCCTCCTCGTCCTCTTCCTCGTCCTCCCCCGTCACGGGACGTCCGTCCTCCTTCCCGGCCTCCCTCCCCCGCTCCCGCCCCCTCCTCCCCCTCCCTCTCCCCCCTGACGTGGACCGGCGGCGGGTATCTGGCGGGGCCAAGGAGGGTGAGCAAGGACAGGCCAGGGAGAAGCTCAGCAGGTAGAGGGGGCAGCGAAAGCTACACTTCAGCTACACCTTGTTGTATTTCAGTTCCCACAAAGGAGCACCATCTCTGATATGCACAGTTGTCCCCAGCACTCGTCTCTCTGTTTCTGTGTTCGGCTCGGCGGCTCACCATTCACCTGGCCGAGCAGCTGAAATACCTGTTGTAAACCATCGTACAGAAGTCTAGACACTGTATTAAGTTCATATTCTTCTTCTTGACTTGGCCTATCACTCCCCTGCATGTAAAGAGATTATTTAAGCATAAATAAGTCCAGCAAAACACTTTTAGCTTGCTTTGGCTTATCCCTCCGATGATAGGAAGGGTTTTCGAAGGTCAAAATGGCCAGAGACTGGTACTTTTCCCTGTCAGGCAAGCTCTACGTTCCATCTATCATCTCGGATGGTACGTAGGAAAGGAATTGAACGATTCGAACAAAGACATATCCTTTCCTTGACTCGGCTCCTGCAAGGCAAGACGTTCCGTGGAGAACACTACATTTTCCTGACATTTACTGCTCATCTGCCTTTCATTGTGGCACTGTACCACAGTTAAGCCAAGACAAGTCTATAAATAAATGCAAGTATAAAGGGCAACATAATTCACATTTAAACGTCCCTCAGATCTCAGCGTTGTGAAATCGCCACAGCAATAGAAACAGGATGGAAAGTATGTCTCTTGAACAGCAGAAAACGACCTTCGTTATGTGTCCTTCTCATACCATCCTAACCCTACATTATCTCTCAGTGAGTCGAGAGCCACATGGAAGAAAAAGCCAGGAAAAGCTAGTTAAACAGCCAACTCGATGCGAATTTCAAACCGTTTCATTGATTTCTCGAGGACACACTGCGTAGCATGCTGTTCCCGTGTCCGGTCAACACAGAGAGCTTGGCCGTTTTTTGTATTCTTTTATCACCCTCCCTCCTTCAAGTCCCCGCTCACGTCCTGTTTCTGTTGCTTTGTGTGTGCTAGCTGCATGCCCTCTGTGTGACGGAAGGTTGACTGGAATGTTCCTCTCTCTCCTCCCCGTCTCTCCTCTCTGCAGTCAGACAGATGTTTCACGTACTGACACATCTAAGGTGTCCTGCTGGGCTGAAAGGTAAGACCTCGATAAGGTCGTATTGAGTCCCGCGTCTTAGTCCTTGCAGTACATGTAGGTCTGTGATGCTCTTACGGACGTACGGACGCTGTATGTTAGTACTCGCTGTGTTTGAGTTTTTTCCCTTCGGGTGGGGCGGTGTGGGGTGTATGGGGTTTGGGGACAGTGCTCAGAACGACAGTGCGTCCGAGTCTCAATCACAAATTTGCTATCGGAAAAAGCAATGACTTCTAAATGCCACGGTTGGTTTGCACTGAGAGCTGCTTTTGTTGGGGACATTTTTCAGTATTTATTTTGATTGCGACAGAGAGACAAAGGAAAGGCAGGGAGGAGAGAGAGAGAGAGAGAGAGAGAGAGAGAGAGAGGGATGACGTGCAGAAAATGTCCCATGCCAGAGTCGTACCCGGGCCCTAATACCCCAGCCCATATGATACATGCTCTACCTGGTTCCTTGCTCTGCTGGCTACTTGGCCCAGGGTGCAGACAGTCTTCCATGACCATCCACACACTCAATATGACAGCTGCCAGATGTCCTTCACAGTCTGCGAGGTGGTGAGGTGGTGACTCACAGAAGAGCCCCTCTGCCCAGTCTCACATTTACACTCAGTCATTTAGCAGAGGCTTTTATCCAGAGCGACTTACAGGAAGTACAGGGACATTCGCCCAAGGACACAACGTCATTTGACATGGCCTGGAATCGAACTGGCAACCTTCAGATTACTAGCCCGCCAGTCTCGGTGTGCCTGTGTGTTGTCTCAGTCAACACATCTCGACACAGAGCCACGCAGCTAGTCAAGCCCAGGATGGAAAAACTCCTGTTATATAACCCTTGTTACTGAATATCACACTTAGTCAGAGCCAAGAGCTCAGCCGGGGAAATCAGGGCACCTGTGCAACCATGACAGTCTCTTCGGTTACTTAGTGGAAAAATCGCGTCTGGGACGATAATGGTGTTTCTTTTCCTTCTCTCTCTTTCTGTCTCTTCTTCTCGCTCTCTCTTTTTTCCTCCACTATTCCCTCCCTGTCTCTGTCTGTCTCTCTCTTATACATTCGCTCTTTCTTTTTTCTCCCTCTTTTACCTCTGTCTCTCTTCTCTCTCTATGTCTGTCTCTCTGTCTCTCTTATTTAATCTCTCTGTCCTCCCTCTGTCTCGCTTCTCTCTCTATCTCTCTCTCTATCTATGTATCTCTCTCTCTCTCTCTCTCTCTCTCTCTCTCTCTCTCTCTCTCTCTCTCTCTCTCTCTCTCTCCAGCAGACACAACAGCAGCCCATACCCCGGGCGTCCCCAGGTCGTCGTGAGCGCCCCCACCACCCCGGTCCACCGTGTTCCCGCCTCCCCGGCCTCCACACCCGACACCAAACCAGACAGGTCAGCTCCCACATCCACCTCCTGGTCTGGGTCGTCTCAGAGACAACCCTCTTTTGCCTGAGACAACTCAGTGAACCTAGGTAATCCAGGGTTTCAGCCAGATGTGTGGCTCACGGAGGGTGTTTGTGTCCAGGCCTGCCTTGGGGGGGGCTGCTCTCCTCCTCCTACAGACAGCACCAGGAGTCGCTGACTGCAGAGAGAGAGAGGAGGCGGCTGGAGAGGGAGGAGCGACTGCAGAGGATCGAGAGGGAGGAGAGGAACCGCTTCAAGTGAGAGCTAGCATGCACCCTCACTTGTCTCTAAACAACAGGGATGGGTGGAGTTCAGTGGCGGAGCTTTTAACTGCAGGTCACAGGTTCAAATCCCCCCTGAATGTTGCTTTGGATAAAAAGCATTTGCTAAAGTTTTTTTTTGTAGATCAAGAGGCCAACGGTTCAAATACCCCCTTGTATGTCACTTTGGGCTTTGGGCTTTGGATAAAAAACATGTGCTAAATGTAGAGTTGTATGCATCCCACTCATCTCCAAACATTGTGGTTTCCATGCATTCATCTTGTCAGGACTTTATATCCACAATCAACCACGAACTGCAAACAGATAGATTATGCCTGTCTGGGATTGGGAGATCGAGGCATGTAGGCCCATGTTATTTACATTTGACAGTTCATTCATTGAGCAGACACTTTAATCCAAAGCGACACAGTAACACAAATAGTGCATGTTGTGAGTAGAGCAGATAGTCAAGGATCACCATCGCCTCGTTCTAACAGTATTTCAGTGGTTAGAGCCTGTGACCAGACGGTGCAAGAATGATGTTATCAAATGTGTGGGACCGACTGGGAGCTCTCAAATGTTATCAACCGACTGAGAACTGTTTACAAACTGGACAGGCTGGTCTCCTCTGATTATGGTCATCGGAAAGGCACCGTATCCCAGCAGACACTTGGTCTGTTGGCCCATATAAAGATCCCTGGAGCTCACTGAGAGGATGGGTCTGGGAACACGGTTGTTTTAGCTCTTTTTTAATTGACGCAATCTACTCTGTGCAGCCTCTCCGTAACTATAGCCTAGCTTTAGTTAGCATCGTAGAATGTAAATGTAAATCTCTTTTTCTCTCTTTGTGTATCTCTCCCTCTCTCTCCCTCTCTCCCTCTCTCCCTCTCTCTATCTCTCTCTCTCTCTCTCTCTCTCTCTCTCTGTCTCCCTCGCCCCCCCACTCTGAACACTGACAGTCGGGATTACGCGGACAAGCGCGAGGAGGCGAGGCACGCCAGAGAAGAGAGGTACGTCTGCTTCCGCAGGGGCCGACACGGGTCGCGCGTAGAGAGGTAGCCCGCTGTCTCCGGCGATAGAGATACGGCGGAGACACGATTGAGATACAATGACCACACGATTAGAGAGTCAGAGAGGCTCTAGGTTGTCAGCTTGGGGGGAATGGCTAGCAGATGTCTGAGGCCTGCGGATGCCGCCCCAGGCTGAGTTATAGGTGTCAGGGCCTCTGCAGGCCTGCTCTGCATTAAGACCTTTAAGAAGGGAACAGGACAAGGTGTGTAATTGCTTCTTGGCACGGGTCTACTAGATAAGGAAGGCTGTGTGTGGGTGTATGTATGTGTGAGTGTGTGTGCGTGTGTGAGTGTGTGTATGTGTGAGTGTGTGTGCGTGTGTGTGTGTGTGTGTGAGTGCATAAAATACCATATTTATACTTAAGAGCCTTTAACGCATGAATCATTTGTTATTTTCCCCCCCCCCGTTATGCTATGTGGATTTCCTGTAGCATAGCACTTGATTGAATGGGGTGTGCAGCATAAATCAAGATAAGCAAAAGCCATTAAAAAGAGACATGCGCTGGTGAAGATCTATCCGACACTCCGCCTGAAGGAGTTGTCAGAGATGCTTCGCAGACACTTGGCCACCGTTTCAAGGAGGGGAATGAAATGTTCCGTGAAATATGTCTAACCCCGTTTGACTCCGGTCCACATGTGTGACATGACATCCGTGACGGCGATGTCTGAAGACGGTGCCCGGCTGACGCGTCTCCCTCCCGCCCCCCCGCAGGTACAAGAACGTCGAGAGGCTCGCGTCTGAGGAGTTCGAGAGAGAGAGGGCGCCGACGCGGGCGCCGACGAGAGGGCGCACGGAGATCACGCTGTGTCTGAGCTCCAACCCCGCCAGCCGCGCCTCCTCCCGCTGTGCCACGCCCTCCTCGGTGGCCAATCAGGAGGAGGCCTCCCCGAGCCCGCCCCAGACACAGGGTAAGACCATCAGACGCTACACGTTCATCCTCCCCTGCCTGGTTCACTGCCCTGTAGAGCAGAGCAGGACCACCTGGTTGGCATCTGGCGTTGGCAGGGTAGCCCTGGTCATGAGGGACGCCAGTGCCCAGCTGACGTCCTTAATGAGGGGTGGGAAATGAGCACGTCGAGGGTGATTCACACGTGAATTAGAATCCACTGACTTGAGGCCGACAAATTGCCTCATCGGTCGAGAAAGAGTCCAAGGGGATCCGTTGGATTTGAAAAATAACTGCGGAAATATCTGTGCGACAGGGCGGATATGGATACGGGCGTACGGCACGGTAGATGGAGCCTTTTGGGTACCTCGGAAGGCTGCGTCGAGGCACGTCTGTCTTGTGGCTGTATTGCTTAGCTGAGGGAAACTGGTCGGGGGGGGAGGCTGTGAAGGGGAGAAAGGGAAGCCGTGGCCCCAGTGATTTGTATGGGATTGTGGTGTGGGCTTTCCTGTGGTCACCAAAGGGCGGCAGACTCCCATTATGAGGCTCCGTTGACATCCTGCAGGAAGAGAGAAGGTGTGGTGGACTGGACTGGACAGCACCACTAACCATAGACCTTCAGCTTCCCACAGGCTCAGACATGTAGAAACATTTAATTGTGCCGGTGACTTCCACAAAATATATATATATTTTTTTTTATCAAACTCAGACCCTCCATTCAAGTAAAAGTTTGAGATTTGTTTGTCGTATGCACATTGAAACAAGTAACTCTGGGCAATGAGATGATTAAGACAATGTAAGGTGATAAACATGTAGTAGGCACAAAAAGACAAAGAAAAATATGTATATATAAATATATAGAGATTTATAGAATTAAATACTGGCCAAAAAGTATTTGGCTTAATGAATGGGTGAATATCTTTGTTTAAAATACAGTTCCCGTCACAGTACAGAACATTATAATGTGTTGCAGGAGTTCATCAATGTGACAGTTGATTAGTTTGATAGTGCACATGCTTCAGGAGCGGAAAGTGAACTGAGCATGAACTGAAAAATGCCGATTCGTGACAATTGACCATGCCAATGAATAGTGTCAGGAAGCAATTTGGCAGTATTTAGATTATAAACAAGATCACTTCTCAAGCTCTGTCCGACAATATTAAGGCATACAATCCAAATCCCTAATGTAACCCTTTTGTTGTGTCTTGCTCTCTGTTCCAGGAACCGAGAGAGACTTAGAGCCAAGCCTCGACACCGTGACCCGAACCACAAGTCCAGCGCCAGAGTTAACAGTACCAGACCCTCCCCCAGAACCTCCCTCGGAGGCACCAGACGAGACACAGACGCCAACGGAGACGGAGGCAGAGGCGGAGGCAGGGGCTGAGGCACAGAGTGAGGACGTGGCCGAGGCTGAGGCAGAACAGGGCAGGGGTGTAGAGGCAGAGACAGGGCAACAGACAGACGAGGACGCGAAGGAGGGCGCGAGAGAGGAGGGAGGAGAAAGGGCGGAGGAAAAGAAAGAGTCCGAGGATGAGGTGGAGGTGGAGGAACAGGTAGAGGAAGAGGGGGAGAAGAGGAGGCGGAGGCGGAGCCAGAGGGAGTCGAGGCGGAGGCGGAGTTGGAGTTGGAGGAGTGCGAGAGGGAGCCGGCGCTGGGGCGAGAGGCGGAGGACAGCGTCTCGCTGAGCGAGAAGGAGAGGCAGAACGAGGAAGTGAACGAGAAGGACAACTGCTCCGCCTCCAGCATCTCCTCGGCCAGTAGCACGCTGGAGCGCGAGGAGCGCGAGGAGAAACTCAACAACGACAACGAAGCAGGTAGGAGAATGATGGGGCCCGTCTCATTTTCAACCTCCCGAATCAATCCCCTCACGTTTGTGACGCACCCACCTGAGTCAGAAATCGCAGTTCTGCTTTGTTTAGATGTTAAATGTCTATTGCTGCGTTTGATCCTCCTTCCCGCTCCCTCTGTGTCTCCCTGGCTGCAGGCCAATGGAAGCAGAGCATCAAGGAGGCCGACGGGAACGACGAATGCAGCAAGATCCTCAACAGCAAACGCTTCATGCTGGACATGCTGTACGCGGCCAGCAAGACGCCCAGCGAGGACGAGGAGAAGGCCGGCGAGACGGAGACGGAGAAGAACGAAGAGGACCAGGACTCGTCCGTGGCCAGCCTGGCGAGCAGGATCTCCACGCTGGAGGCCAACAGGCAGGCGCGCGACGAGAACCTGAAGAAGATGGACGTCCAGCACCTGGACAACCAGGGCAGCGTCCGAGCCGTGGCGGAGAAGTTCGGCGACCTGGTCAAGGGCCTGGGGTGTCCGCACGACCTGGAGGCGTCGGAGAGGCTGCAGCAGGTACTGCAGCCCGACAAAGCGCCCCCGCCTGCCCCCTCCTCCCCCCTGCCCGCTAAGACGGAGTCGGACTACATCTGGGACCAGCTCATGGCCAACCCCAGGGAGCTGCGGATCAAAGAGCTGGACTTCACCGACCTGGCGGACGAGGACGACCTGGACATCCTGGACGCGGACAGCGTCACGGGCTCCAGCGACCTCATGTCACCCCCGCCGCCGCCGCCTCCGCCCTGCAACGCCGCTCCGCCCCCGGCCCCACCGCTGTTCGGGTGCCCCCCGCCCCCTCCCATCATGGGCATGAAGATGGCCCCCATCCCTCCCCCGCCATTCATGCCTCCACCCCAGTCCCCGCTTAACTCCCCGCAGCTCGGAAGAGGGGAGCCCCCTCTCTTCCAGAAGAAGAAGAAGACCATTAGATTGTTCTGGAACGAGGTTCGGCCCATGGACTGGCAGTACAGGAACCATAAATGCTGCAAAGAATCTCTGTGGTCCAAACTGGAGCCGGTCAAACTGGACACGTCGAAACTGGAGAATCTCTTCGAGTCCAAATCCAAGGAGCTGCCTGTCACCAAGGTAGAGATTACTTTACGTGTTTTCTTCATGTCGTATTTACCATCACAACTGACAAAAACAAGAGGCTGCACATGGGGAATTGTAAGGAGTAACAAATGAGATATATACTAACAGACAGTGGATATCCAAAATCAGAAACCATAGGGAGAGTGTGAGTGAGACACCACAAAAGACACCAGACAGACAAAGAGACAGAGCAGTCAAAAACGAGGAGAACATACCGTACACTATTTGCTTGGGCAGCATTTCCAAGAATAGCAAACGAAAATGTACCACATCTTTAGCAGTAAAAGCTAAGTTGACCCTCAGGTGTGTTCTGTAACAGTCAAAGCTGGCGGTGGACTTTCTGTCTTTTTTCCCCCTCGTTCATAATTCAGTATTTCCTGCTGTGTGTTCTATTTCGGGGACACACGTGTGCCTGTTTATCCAGCGATGCATGTGCAGGCTTCAGGCAGCTTCCATCAGACAGACATTCGGTGCGCATCGTGACTCATCGTGCGCATCGTGACTCTGGGGTTGAGCCCGTCAGCAGTCACCGGAGGTCGTCTCTCCCGCCTCAACCTGCGGAGGAACAGCAGGTCCATTTGAAACAGATTGTTTTCGATATTTGGGTCAACTCCATCGCATCTCTCGGAGGGGAGACAGCATGATGGAGTGCCACGGACTGACTCCTTAATACCTTTTAAACCCCCATCAAAGGTGCAGCCTGTCTTTTATGAAGCACACTCTGTCACAGAGAGACTCAGCCAGGAGAACCCCCCTCGAGAGCAGATGAGCCCACCCCACGTATAGATCAAGTCACTCGCTGTAAAAGGTCATAGACAGTATCTGCCAGATGATATGGCTGTGCTTGACTCTGAACAGGTCACCTACAGTACGAGGTGGATTCTTCCAAATAAAGAATGAACTTTGCAGGTCAAGTCTAAAACTTTATTGATTTTTTTCTGAACCTTTTTCGACCCCATCACAGAAAGCAGCCGTCGATGGGAAACGACAAGAGGTCATCGTCCTGGATTCGAAGCGGAGCAATGCCATCAACATCGGTCTGACCGTCTTACCCCCACCCCGCACCATCAAGACGGCCATTCTTAACTTTGATGAGTACGCGTTAAACAAAGAAGGCATCGAGGTAAGCTGAGACAGTATCGCTGTACATTGTTCACGGATGGTTCTAGTGTTAACATCCAGAGCTTCTGGAAGGTAACGGTTTTGTGTGTGAGCCAAACAGATGTATCTGTCCCCGGCAAATTTGTTTTCGCCGTTCTCTCCACAGTTAATCTGTCATGTCGAATAATATGCAGATTTAAACCAGAATGTTCTTTGAGGAAATGGAATGGCGGCCTTCTAGCTGCTTCGTGCTAGAGATACATTGCTGACTTGGCAAACAAAAATACATTTGTCTCAAACGTATCCAAAATAAGCCTGGTTTCACTGAGGACTAGTTGACCCAGTCTACCCAAAGCACATGCCGTGTACATTTCCGCATTAGATTTTTCACCAAAAACAAGCGTTCAATTAGTGTGGATTGGCCACAGTGTGGTCTTGTCCTCTGGTCTCCCAGCTGGATGGCTGTGTGTTTGGCTGCGCTCATGTCATTAATCACCAGGACGATTAAAGGTTAGCAACACATGCATATTTTAAGGTTGTTTTCAAACCATAATATAGACCTTTGGTGGACTTCGGATCTGCAAATAATGATTAATGTTGCATCCCGTTGGCCTTACGTAATCCGAATTTTTCAATCCTCTTACCATGGAAACATTTTTACCAGAGAGGAGTTTACGTAGCACTCTTCCTCCTGTGTCTGGAAGTGTTTTCTCACAGACAATCCCAGCGAGGTAGAAAGTTCACATGTCACACAAGGTTGTGAATGAATCGTGGAAAAAAAAACGAAACCTAAAACTGGAAACAATTTGTGTTTACCATTTCGATGAATCACCTCTGACACCGTTTCTATCGGGTCCATGATATACTGTATCCCAGTGTAAATACACTCGATACTTGTTTGCCTCCCCATTGACTGTCTCCCATCTCCGTCCCTCTCTCCCACCTTCCATCCTCTTCCTAGAAAATCCTGACAATGATCCCGACGGAGGAGGAGAAGCAGAAGATCCAGGAGGCCCAGCTGGTCAGCCCCGACGTCCCCCTGGGCTCGGCCGAGCAGTTCCTCCTCACCCTCTCCTCCATCACCGAGCTGTCCGCCCGCTTGCAGCTCTGGGCCTTCAAGATGGACTACGAGGTCATGGAGAAGGTCAGCTCAACTCCTTTTGTTGCTTTTGGATCTGGATGTGGATCGAGCTCCTTCTAGGGAGGGTCGGAGCCCCTGTCATGGCTCGGCCACGGGGGAGTCTTGGCTGCACCTGATTCGGACATATCTTCACGTTCCTTCTTCTGTTGCGTTCTGTTCTTCTATGTATTCTGTCCTCTACTTCCTGGGTGCCTAAGGGCCTGATCTGATTGGATGTCACGCTCTTTCAGGAAGTGGCCGAGCCCCTGCAAGACCTGAAGGAAGGGATGGACCAATTAGAAAAGAACAAGACTCTACGCTACATCCTGTCCACGCTCCTGGCCATGGGCAACTTCCTCAACGGCACAAACGTGAGTACCCATCCGGAGGGCTGGCCCGGGGCGAGGAGAGATGGCCATCCCTCCCCCCCCTTTCCGTGTGCCCCCCAGCCCCCCCCACCCCCCGCTAAGCACCCGCCATATTTACTTGGCAAGTGAAACAGTGGTCTCTCTGTGTGTTGAGGAATGTGCTGTGTGCTGCCTTGCTGTCTGACTGAGGAGAGAGAGAGAGAGAGAGAGAGAAGGAGAGAGAGAGAGAGAGAGAGAGAGAAGGAGAGAGAGAGAGAGAGAGAGAGAGAGAGAGAGAGAGAGAGAGAGAGAGAGAGAGAGAGATGTATGTGTCTGTGTTTCTGTTTGTGCGTGCGAGAGAAAAACAGTGAGAGAGAGAGAGTGAAGATAGGGATATAGAAAAAGAGAACTTATCCTTGGGGATATGAGAGCTAAACATGCAAGTGGGAAACATGATGCATCAAACAAGTGGGTCACGAAAATAATGTCTGTATTTATGTTTTACGGTAAACCATTTAAAACAGGCAAAAGAACAAAGCAAATCCAGTTAAGGATTATGTCTTTCTGGACATGCTGTTCTCTTTTTTTAGCTCTGTGAATAATTGGCAGGTCTGCAGTTGATTGTGGTTTCTGATAATCATGGCCTAATGAATCTGGATCACTGTTCAACCACTCTATTGAAGCCCTTTTTCTTTGTACAAGATCCTGCTATCCAACATAATAATACCATGGAATCTTGTTGTGGTACAAATCTGTGACCTGGCCAAAACGGAAATTGACTGCAATTTGGACCTCATTTGAAAGTCTCTGAACTTCTGCCATGAAATGGTATCATTATGGTGTGCGTGCGTGTGTGTGTGTTTGTATCCAGGCTAAGGGCTTTGAGCTGAGTTACCTGGAGAAGGTTCCGGAGGTGAAGGACACGGTCCACAAGCAGTCCCTGCTGCACCACGCGTGCTCCATCGTGGTGGAGAAGTTTCCAGACAGCTCAGACCTCTACTCAGAGATAGGAGCCATCACTCGTTCAGCTAAGGTTAGCCTTCAGCAGCACCCATCCAACACATTTACATTTAGTCATTTAGCAGACACTCTTATCCAGAGCGACATACAGTAACTACAGGGACACCCCGACACAATCTAGACGCTAGGCTTCATAAAATATGCTATCGGCAGGGCAGTGCAGTAGCTCACTAGCATAAGTGTACGTGTCATGTAGGTTGAGGGGTTACCGCAGTTACCTGGGTACAAAGTTGCTTTGGTTCACCTTTGCCCTTTGCTCCATTCTCTCTCTCTCTCTCTTTCTCTCTCTTCCCTGCCTTTCTTGTCACAGTTCACTTAAAAACTGTCCAATATAAAGCATAAACCATAATCACTTTGGCAGCTTTGGTAAACACAATGAGAGCAGTAGGGGTTGGCAGTAGTACCATCTGTGTTGTTCCCCGCTAGGTGGACTTTGACCAGCTACAGGAGAATCTGAGCCAGATGGAGCGAAGGTGCAAAGCATCCTGGGACCACCTCAAGGTCATCGCCAAGCACGAGATGAAGCCGGCACTGAAGCAGAAGATGTCGGACTTCCTGAAGGACTGCGCAGAGAGAATCATCATCCTAAAGATCGTGCATCGGAGGATAGTCAACAGGTTGGACCCAGTCTCACAGAACAATGTCGCTGAAGTTGTAAACATATTTCAAGACGGTTATAAATTTGGATAATCTGAATTATGCAAAACCAAAGCACCAGTCTATCTGTACTATGAATATTGGTGGGGGTGGGTGTAGCTCAGTGCTAGAGCATTTGACTGCAGGTTAAGAGGTCACAGGTTCAACTGGAGGTTTTTCAATAAAAAGCATCTGCCCAAATAAATACTTCAGTCTGCATCACATGACATCTGGCTGTGCTTGGCGAGGGCATAATCTAGACCCGACCCTCTGTCTCCAGGTTCCACGCCTTCCTGTTGTTCCTGGGACACCCGGCCTACGCCGTGCGGGACGTGAGCGTCCATCGCTTCAGCAAGATCCTCAGCGAGTTCGCCCTGGAGTACCGGACCACTCGCGAACGGGTCCTCCAGCAGAAGCAGAAGAGGGCCAACCACCGCGAGAGGAACAAGACCAGGGGGAAGATGATCACTGACGTAAGGGCCCCGTCCAGCACAATGCTCCCAGGGTTAGCAGCTCTGGAGACATCCACCTTTGACCCTCACTCTTTGGGGCGTCGTCCCGTTGTAGTCTCTCTGTCGTGGGTTGATATTCTCGAACTGGAATCAAAAGCACCTCGACCTGGTTCAATCCCCTGGTATGTGGCTACTCCAGACAGCACGTTCTTCTGTAATGACATCAGCATTGTTCTTCGGGGTCCAAACATATCGTTGGTTACTGTAACAATAACCTGTGGGCTGTTTTCAGCGTATCCTGTTCTATAGCAGCTGTAGACTGAGGTCAAGTCAGACACCTCCCCCCTGAGCACTCTAAATCCCTTTATCCCACAGAGCCCTGTTCTCTCTCCCTCGATCTCACTCCGTGTCTATCTCTCTCTCCCTCTATCTATCTCCCTCCTTCCCTCTCTCCCTCTCTCTCCCTCTCTCTCCTATCCCTCTCTCTCTCTCCCCAGTGTGTTTGCCTTGGCGGGGCCCTGCCCCAGTTTAAGGGGACCCTAATTCAATCACTGTGTGAAAATTCAAACCTTTGCGTGTCCCTTGTGGAGCAATAACAAGGCCCACACCGCGCCGCCTCTCCTCTTCACGGAGGAGGAAGCGGAGATGAGCGCTCAGGGTCACAGGTCTGATTGGGGGTCCTCACGGAGGACAACGCTTGTGAGTTTCAGATCACCATAACAACTTTTCCTTTTCCGTTGTCTCTCTCCCCATTTTCCTCTGAAGAGTGAGGATGAAGAGGATGGTGAGGTAGGAGCGTGAGAGGGAGAGCGTCATCAGGTGCATGCGTCTTTGGACGGACCTGCTAGTCGTCCTGTAGCTATGTCCATAACGGGAAACGAGCCTGTAAGCCGGACTTTGTTGAATCTGGCCGTCTCTGGTTGGACATCGTGATTGGCTGTGATTACAGAGTACAGCTACCTAACCGTCAGAGCCACGTTGTTTGTTGTCTTTGGGTGCTACTGGAATGCAACTAACTCGTAACATGAGATTAGCATTACCATGCCGGGTGTGTGTGTATGCATGTGTGCCTGTGTGTGTGTGTGCCTGTGTGTGTGTGTGTAGAAAGGGGCACATCTCGAGACGAGAAAGCGGCCCCCCAAATTCAAAGCAGCCCCCAGTGGGTCAGAGTCTGCAGATAAGCACGTCCACCCAGCCTAACCCAGAGTGGTGGTTCTGACCGAGACCGGGATCCAATTACAGCTCTCTGCTCTCCATCAATACAAGATGACCTGCCCTGTCAACACTACTGTCGCAATGCAGATGGCTGTGGCTTTTCATCGTTTGGGGTCAGGGTTCATAGGAAGGTCATCACATCAGACGACAGGCTGTATTGTCTCTGTGTACATGGAGCATATATGTATGTATATATAAATACAGTATATATTATATATATATATACATATAACCTCAAATGTATTTGTTTTACATTTGTATAATAGGTTTGAGCTTTCCGAATGGGGTTGATACCAGAGCATGGTGATAAATCCTAACAGTTCACCCCTCCGGTGAAACTGCCAGTGCTTCAACGATGTCTCTGTGCCTCTCCCCCTCCACAGAACGGGAAGTTCGCCGGCGCGTCTCCGGAGGGCCGCGAGAGCCCGCCCCAGGGCCTGCAGTACGCCGAGGACGCCGCGGAGCACGAGAGCATGAAGGCAGTCCTGAAGAGCAGCTTGCAGGCCGGCGGCGACAGTGGGTCGTCCACCGTGCCGGGCCTGCGCACGCGCACCAGAGCCAACAGAGGTCAGTGTTGTCATCCTCCACACATGACACCCGGGACAACACGGGCAGCACAGGGGTGCTGGTTTCTTTTCCGCTTGAATTCACCTACGTTTGGCTTTACCGGCTAGTGTGTGAGTAGTGTGTGTGGTGGTCGGCCTAGCCAGACTCCGGTAGCCGTGTTATGCTAGCTACTTTGGTTTGACTGGCCCATACTGACACTTGTCCACAAATGCCCTAGTAAACAGAGGGACAAACACCTTGCCTGCCTTGTGTCGCCAGCTATCCCATACTGCCACGTGGTCACGTGACTTCCATAGAAAATGAGATTTCGCTAGGCAATTTTTAGCTCAAACGTTGTCAGTGGATTGCGCCCTTTAATCTCTGTCTGGATGTTCTAATAGATACTACTAACATTAAAAGTATATTCCTTACGCTAAAGTGTCACTCGTAGTCTACAGAGAGTTCCAATGGGTCAGTATGCGACGGCTCCAAGGTTTTTACGCTGGCAAACATCAACAACAGTCTAGGGTGGGTGTCAGCGCGTCTGTCTGCTTTGGTTCCGCCAGGTCGCATCGCCCCGTGGTCCTCAGCGAACGACGACCCAGCGAACGGTACGGAGGCGGACACGGCTGACGAGATCATGGAGCGCATTGTCCGTTCCGCCACGCAGGGGCCCAGCCAGCGCACGCAGCCTCGCGAGAGGAAGAGGTCACGGGCCAATCGCAAGTCATGTGAGCTGGTCCTTCCTGAAACTTTCGTCTAATTAGAAAAGTGTTTAAATTGGGATGGGATCGAACTGGGCATTTATCATGTAACGTTGTATCACGTTATGTAACGTTATGTAAACGCAAGTTAACAGTCATGTCGAGACTAATCCTTCTCTCTTTCCTTCCCCTCACCCCTTCTTTGGACACACAGTGAGAAGGACACTGAAGAACGGCTTGACTCCAGAGGAGGCCCATGCTCTGGGGCTGGCCAGTGGCTCAGAGATGCAGGTGTGACAAGGAGCTGGATCAAGCAGGACACACACACACACACACATCTGAGAATCCCACTGCCCCTCCCTCATCTCGCCGGCCAGCCAGCCAGCCAGCCACCCAACTGCAACAAGGCTGGCACCAACCCTGGCACTGCCTGGATGTGTGGATCTCACCTTTATGTTTAGACACCAGTGTGTGTCTCTTGATAAAGTTGGACAGAGACATGCTGAAAAGAAAAGTATCCAGCGATCCGAGTTGTATCCAGAGACATGGAGGCCCCACATTTTGTTTCTGGTCAGCAAAGTGTTTCTGTGAGGGCAGAGGCGGACTCTCCTACCCTCCACTTTCTCAGGTCCTGAGGGGAAACATTGAAACCACTAAACGATGAGGTTTTACTTGAGTGCTGATTCAACACTTCTGGTCCTATCAGGGTCAAGTGTAAATTTGAACATGGGTGTCGGGGACACGTTGGAGAAACGTCTCCGACTTCAAATGTAAAAAGCGAGTCTTAATCCCGGTGGGTTTGTGACCATGGCTGAGAGGTATTCCTGTAACCAGAGCACTCTGGAGCCCCGATGTTACTTGGCTAAGTGTGCGCTTGAATAACTGTGGCCTTCAGCCTGAGCCACAGGGGCTTATCGCAGCGCAGAACTCCGTCGCTACGCCAACCCTCCACGTGAGAAACGTGTGAGATTGTGCAGAGCTTGGGTTGTCACCCGTGTGGTTTTAGCGATAACGAAAAGAAAATTGTGGTCGCATTTTCTTTCTCTTTTGATAGATTTGGCTCCGTGCACACAACAGTTATTCTGCTTCATTGTACTACTGTAGTAGTTTTGTCTAAAAGTACTTTTATGCTGAAGAAGGTGATCAGATGAGGAATATTTGCACTGGATGTAGAAGTTTGACTTTTAGAGAGGGAGTGATTAATCCTTGACACTGTCACACCACTCCGACATCCACTAAACATGAAAACAAACAATCCAGTATAACCAGCAGCCAAGCAGTAGCACAGTGTGTCATTAAACACCATTTCTTAAGGCAGTATCAATATTCCATCTTCCATAGACTGAGCTTGGTTAGAGTGAGTTGGAATTTGTGTTGGAGGAGGAATTGGAACTGGAATTTGTGGAACATGGCATGGTGTGTGGGAGAGGAATGTGGAACACGCTTTACGCTAACGCGGAATCGAAACAGTGGATAAAAGGATTTAAGGGAATGGATAATACAGCGATTGGCTTTGGAGTGATCTGCAAGTTGTCATGGGAGCAGAGCGGTTGGATAGTGCTGGGCCCAAGCTAACACATGTAATGCATACTGAATATCTAGCTTGAGCAAACCTACAGAATAAACACATGCTGCATGTCAGACACCAGGCAGGTGATCATCACTGATGCAGGTCATTAGTCCATAGTTGACCACACTTATAATGTGACTGAGGTGTTAGAATTGAGAGAGTGGCTTGGTAGAAATGTGACCACTCATCACGTGAAAAAAAATGAGTGACCTTTAATATTCAAGAAAAGAAAGTTCAACAAATATTTGTGTGTTGTTTTATAGAAATGATGAGCTGCAAATGAATGAGTGCCTTTTAGAGATGTATATTTATTAAGCCATGTTCAGGGACATCATCTAGAGAATGTCACTGTGTGAAACTAAAGACATACAGCAAACAGAGCTTGGGGTAGCATTAACACCTTGACCAAGGACTTGGAACCATTGACCATTCAACAGCTTTTTTCATTCTCTCTAACATCCAGAAATCAGATCAACTATGTTCCATGGCAATTACATGTCTTCTACTTCCATGTAGTTTGTGGTACCAGTAAATAATTCAATATAAACATGATTTATTTTATTTTATTAGGGCTAAGCTATGAGTAGTAGCTAAATCCATCTGCCTTAATGTATAATTAGGGCACGTACCTTATCTGAACTTTTCCACACTGCTGACTATCCATTAAGGTTCTTAGATCTAGTCAGACTTGTTTTTGTAATGTTCATTAGCAATTGTTAGCAAAGTTGTGAGATTGTTCTACAGTCACAAATGCCCACTGTGATGGAAGCATAGCCATTGTTGAGAGATAAAAAAAGATATCAAAGTGCTATGTGTGCAGCACCTTGAGTGATTATCCACAACCAGACGCAAAATATTAGCCACACGCTTATGTCTATCTTGGGAGTACTTTCTGGCAACTTTGGATGAAACCTTTTCAGCACCTTATACACCATTTGTAGCATGCATCTTTTAAGGAAACAAATAGAAGATGAGAGAAATATCTGTTTAGCCTCTTTCCCAGATGGTACAGTACTTTGAGTATTGGCAAATAAAAATAAAGCTGAGTACATGTAAAGTAAAAGTAGACAAATGCTGTAAAAAGAAATATGTAAATGTCACGACTGTTTGTCTTTCATTTGTCTCTATTTTGTATAGAATAGTGTATTATAGTTAAATCAGTATTATTCTAAGAATGTTATTTTGTATTGTTATCATTGTAATTTAAGCGAAACCAAGCCATGCATGGTTTTAAAAATGGTCTGCAGATATGTCACTTCAACTAGAATCTGAGGGAGGTTGGTTTTGATATTTCTAAAGACTTGAGTGTTTGTTTTGTTGTACGTTTTTACTCTGCACAGACTTGAAAACATGGTAGGATGCAGTGATCCATTGAACCACCTTAGCACTCCTGTGGAAGCCTCGGAAGCCTTCGATTCCATTGCACTCGACAACAATCCGTTTCTTCTCATTTGGACATCAGCCCGTGTTACCCATTGCTGCCTGTGCCATACCACGTCACTGTGGGGCTTGGATACAAGTGCTGTACTATCAGAACTCTCTGAGCTTTCCTTGCATCTATGCCCACAACAGAAATGTATGTATGAAAATAAATGCAATAAAAAAAAAGGCTCATCTAAAAGTTGTGAGGAGTGTTGACATGCTACTGTTAAGATGTGACCTGTGGGTTTCTGGGTACGGTAAATGAGATCCTCTGCTGGTTCAGTTCAAAACTGCAACCTGGGATGGCCAGAGACATGGAATGTGTAACGGTGCGATATTTCAGTGTGGTATCTGGAAGAATATTTGGAACCTTGGACCTTTTTTTTTAGGGCTTATCAAGTGCCACTGTCGGAGAGTCCTGTGTGTTTTATTTTCTTAAAGGCTTTGCTGCTCAGTATTAACGATTTAACAGTTTGATCCTTCAGTCGGTGTGCTGTGTGCTAACAGACGTACGCCACCACAATGTACAAGTGAAACCAAGAAAAGTTAAGCCTCTTTATTTTCAGTCCACACTACCCATGCTGCAAGTCACTCGCTCAGATCTTAACTGCTCCAGAGTGTATGCAGATCAATGACAAACATAACAACACACTTGTTCAGATGTTCACTCATGATCATCATACAAAACTCATATTTGGTCTTGTTTTAATATTTCTATGCCCAAGGGTGTCATGGATCTGTAAATGTGATTATGGTTTGTGTTTAATAAACGAAGCAGAGACAGCGTATGATGAACAAGACGTCTAGAAAAGAAATACACAAGAAATACGACTAATAACGAAAGCTCCAAAGAAATGAAGGAGAAAAAAAAAGGGAAAAAGATTTGAGAGATTCAGCTGAAAGACTTAGGAAACCCAGTGCAACCTAAGACATGTTCTGCTCTATACACGTTGAGACTAAAAGCAAGGGCATATTGATTATTACATAATTTGTCTGCCTCCTGATCTCATAAGTCAAATCTATCAATATATAGTATTTTCCCTGAACAATTATATTTGCACAGTACCTTACAATTGTTTAGATAAATTACACATTGGAGTATTCCCTTTCCAACAGACAATGATTTACTTTGTAAAACCCCTGAACGGAACAGTTAACAGGCAGAGAGAGCTTACGCAATATACATTTTGTATTGCTACATTTTAACATTTTTTTTACTTCAAGGGGTTCGTTTCTTGCATAATTTCCTATGTTTGCAGTTTGGTGAACGGCCGCACCGAATAAATGGCAAACTGTCTGTCGTAGCACCTAAGTACAAACACTTTTGCATTTGGTGGTGGCCAGACATTTGATGATAGTGTGGTTTAGAAATAGTACATAGCAAGTGTGCAATGCAGTCTAATCATTAACTGCAAGGTGATTAGATTATTACAAAACAGCAAAGAGATAAACAACGCTAATAGCATATTACTAGACAAATAAAGCTAGTCCACACTCAACACAAGTCTGTCCTCCGTCGGTTGTGATCATTTGTTTCATATCCCCATGTTTACGGTTAATTTGTTTCTTTCAAATCATCGGAAAGGGATACTTAAACACTAGGAGCTATAGCCAGACACACAGTACACAGTGAAAGCTTGGTACAGTAATATACTTTCCCAAGAAAGACAAATGTTCTTTTTTTTCCAAAAGATCTGGTTCGAATTACAAAGGAGTAAAAAGAAAAATTCCAGCCTCATTGCATACCCATGACCCAGCTTACTTTGACTTTTTTTGTACTAAGGTTATGGTTGTTCATGGAGACATAAACATAATTGAAGCTTATCATTTGGGGTGTCTAAAAAGCATAAACATAGTTATATAAAATGTATACCCAAATTTTTGCTTCAGTTAAGCCAGTAAGGGAACTAAAGGTTCCCATTTTTAAAAATACTTTTTTTTTGTCAGTTACTCATGAAGTTATATTAATATATAGCACCAGCCTGTAGATCATGGCATGTCTTGGGAATGGTCTAAAGAGCAAATCTGTGGTGCACTAAATAGCATAACCCAGACAGCAGTGAGACAAATTGCTGAATATTCAAAGAACTAAAAGTGCAGTCCCACTCCAGCAAATTCCCAGACCCAAGCTATCTAACCCCGGCCACAAGGCTCCTCCCACCGGCCACAAGGCTCCTCCCACTCTAGGACAGCTGGTGAGGAGCTTCAAGCATTTCCATGAGGAAAGTGTCGATAGGGGTGTCACCAATGAGCTTGAAGAAGAAGAGATGCTCCAAGCACTTCAAGCCAATAGAACGCAGGGCAGGCAGTCTGAGGAGAAGCTTAGCAAATCTATGGACGGGGAGGAAGAAACCACAGAAATCATTTTGTCACACATAAATAAGTTACACAATGCAGTAATAAAGCTCTCGTACTACTGCAATCATATTCTAGAAGACACAAGAGAAAGTGGCACAGTTTCTATTTCAGAAATGTGTGAAATTCATCCCATGAGGGTCAAATGAGCCCGTCTCTCTGGAACTCACCTTCCCTGTTGCTCAGGGTATTTCTGTTTGCAGTAGGCCTCCAGTGATGCGTACACCTTCTCTCTCAGGAGCTCCACTTCACCGGTGTTGGACAGGCCTTTAGCATCTGGGGGGACGATACACAGCCACATCCATGAGACTGGGTGTCTCCACCCTCTCTCCACCACCACCACCACCCACCCACCCCAGTGCGAGGCTTCAGGTGTGGCCCCCCGGCAGAGCGCGAGCGGGCCCCCGAGAGCGAGCGTACGTACCTGGGTTGAAGAGGACGATGGCTCGGAGGCAGCCGAGCTCCGTCTTGTCCATTTCCATGTCTCTCATTTTGCTGACCAGCTCGGTGAGCACCCTGCACAAGCGACGACACGAGCGAGGAAGGAAGAGATGAGACAACG
Source organism: Mallotus villosus (assembly GCA_903064625.1). NCBI lineage: Eukaryota > Metazoa > Chordata > Actinopteri > Osmeriformes > Salangidae > Mallotus > Mallotus villosus. The sequence continues at coordinate 200,441 of CAEFZP010000254.1, read as the reverse complement.
CTTACTACGCTAGATGAGAGTTCGGGAAAAAACACGTCAGCCGATGCATTCTTGCTGGCATTTCTGGTCTACAAAAACGTTTTATTTCCTCTTCCGGGTGAAAACAAGCTGAGGAATATAAAATATATTTTTTTTACCTGTCAAATATGGCTCCCACCTCGGCACTCTGAACACTCTCCCTGGGTGCACAAGGAAGTAGGTTAGTACGCTGCCGTGACGCTACGACACAGGCCGACGAGGTGCGCCTGAAACGCTGCTGGAGCGTGCTGTGGCTACCTGTCAAAGATGGCCGCCACCCCGGCGCTGTGCGCGTTGTCCCTGTGCAGCTCGGAGGCCAGCAGGACCCCGTCCTTTAGCGCGATGGAGCGGTGGGAGAAGGAAGCGATCAGGAGCTCGTTCCAACCTGATTGACCCAAGAGGGAATTGACACAGGGAATGAACACGGCTTCGAATCGAGGAAGACGACCAGGGAGAACAGCGGCAGCTAGGGGTTTCGCAATTGAAAAAAATGTATTACAATGAAATGAATTGTGATTGTGGTTCTTATGACACACGAGACGTGCCATGCTCTGCGGGGGGCCGGCTGTTACCTGCACGCAGGAGGATGACCTGGTCGTCCAGGGGTAACTCAGAGAAGTGGGGGATCCTCTTGGCCCACTCCACCAAGGCAAACAGCTGCTTGTCTGCCGTCTGGCAGATGTTGGTGACGGCATCGTGGGGCTGGAACGAGACGGCCAAGCTTGTGAAGAAAGAACTCCAGAAAGCCACGCTGACCTCGGAACAAAACGTTCCATTCTCGAAAATAATCACGTGTTTGTACACTGCAAAAATGCCCCACCAAATTTAAGTGCAAAAATCGTAGTTATGACCTTGCTTAAAATAAGTACATTTGGCTGCCAGTGCAGTAAGAAAGTTTTACTTGATTAAGATTTCTTCTTTTTTTGGTTTGGTTGCTTACTGAAGTCAGTAGATAAGCTATTTATACTGGAAACAAGTCCCAACTAGAATTCAAATCGAAAAGAAAAATGTTCAGACCGATATGTACAGTTTTTGGCAGTGTAGTAGTAGATGAGTGGCAAGCAAATCATGTGAACGGATGACACCACATTGAATCTGCATACCAACGTGACAACTCACAGTCTCCCCAACATCTGGCCCTATCCTGGGGTGCGTCTTTCCTCCCCCCCGACTCACAGAGTTGGCGGCCGAGCCTCCGTCAGAGTGCAGCTCGGTCCTCTGCTCCACGGCCGTCTCCGCCTCCAGGATCTTCTCCACGGGCATCTCCTCGTTCACGGCGCTGCTGCACTCCAGCTCCCCCTCGCGCTCCCGGTTCCTCTGGCGCTCCTCCTGCACGGCTGCTCCCGCCGAACACGGAGAGGGAGGGGGGGGGGAGAGGAGGAAGGGGAGGGGGAGAAGGAAGGGGAGGGGGAGAAGGAAGGGGAGGGAGGAAGGGGGAGAAGGAAGGGAGGGAGGAAGGGGGAGAGGAAGGGAGGAGGAGGGAGGGAGGAGGAAGGGGGAGAAGGAAGGGAGGGGAGGGGGAGAAGGAAGGGAGGGGAGGGGAGGGGAGGGGAGGGGAGGGGAGGGGAGGGGAGGGGAGGGGAGGGGAGGGGAGGGGAGGGGAGGGGAGGGGAGGGGAGGGGAGGGGAGGGAGGGGAGGGGAGGGGAGGGGAGGGGAGGGGAGGGGAGGGGAGGGGAGGGAGGGGAGGGGAGGGGGAGAAGGAAGGTAGGGAGGAAGGGGGGAGAAGGAAGGGAGGGAGGAAGGGGGGGGAGAAGGAAGGGAGGGAGGAGGGGAGGGGGAGAAGGAAGGGAGGGAGGGGGGGAGGAAGGAAGGGGAGGGGAGGGGGAGAAGGAAGGGAGGGGAGGGGGAGAAGGAAGGGAGGGGAGGGGAGGGGGAGAAGGAAGGGAGGGAGGGGAGGGGGAGAAGGAAGGGGGTTTAATATGGGGGGGGAAACATGAGGGAGAAACACACAGGGTTCCAGAGAGAAAGAGATCGGAAAAAAAAAGAAGGAAACACTAGTGTGCACTGAGCTTACGGTTCTAGATCAGAAGAAGGTCCGACAGGTTAAAGTAACTATATTAATTTCTCTGTTCTAAATTAATATAAAGCAGATGTGTCTGAAACTGTAAACTATTTTTTTATTTTTCTAAAGTTTCACAACACTACCATGAGTATCATGATAGCCTAATGTGTCGACTACCTACACAGAGATCAAAACACCAGTCTCAGTAATAACACAATTTCAAACCCAATCTCTTGAAAAACAAAGAACACATCCTGTCATATTCATCATCAACCTTCCAGTCTTCCAATTTTTTTTCTTACATTTCTGACGTTCATCTTGGACCACTATAGAAGGAGGGAGAGAAAGAATAGGGGAAACAAAAGGAAAAGAGGGAGAGAGGGATTAGTTTATTTAAACCTACCCCAATTCTCAGGTCTTCTGTCTCCCCCTCGTTTCTCATACATACACACCCCCACAATTAACACACACGTCTCCAATCGATTTTGGTCAAATACTTAACTAGGTAATATTCTACAAAATTCAATTCTACAAACGAGTCAAATAGTTTAGATATTCTTCTTACATTTCACGTCAATCAAATACACGTCATTATTGGTAACTAAATCTTGGACGTTTCAGGGCTTCAAACGAAAGAATTCTCATTTAAATTGTGACTTTGAGATTTATTGTATTGGGTGACACGTCTCTCCCTCCTCCTAGGAAAAGGCTCAATAACAGAGGCTCTATTTAAAGGGAACCTCTCAAAGCACTCTTCCTAGTGCCTCCAAAAAGCGAGGTTGTGAGCCGACCTTCACCCCCGCCATCCCATACCTTCCCTCTTCATGCCCATGGCCAGGCACTTCTGGTAGCGGCAGTACTGGCAGCGGTTGCGCTGGCGCTTGTCCACCAGACACTCTTTGTTGTCCCTGCAGGTGTAGCTCAAGTCTTTGCGCACGGTGCGTTTGAAGAAGCCCTTGCAGCCCTCGCAACTGTACACTCCATAGTGCTTGCCTGCAGGAGAGGGAGGAGGGGGAGGAGGGAAGAGAAGTGATGAGGGGGGGGAATCGAGCCCCACACTGAGAATCAAACAGGGCCTTTTTGTTGTTGAATTGTTTCATGGTCATGAAGTGTAGACAACTGTTTTATGCTACAAGTGTCCATATACCATGTCTCCATGCAGCATTTCAAATGCTACACTGACTATCAGTGATTTAACGGATGGGACTAGACATCAGAAAACAGCAGACAATAAGGGATTACCCCTTGCTGAAATTACCACGGATTTGAAGTAAGTCCTCAGCCTGCATTTCACCTCTACTAACCCTGGCGTTAGTGCACTCACCAGAGGAGCGGTCTCCACAGATGGCACACAGGCGTTTCTGGGAGAGCATTATCCCAGGGCTGTGTGCAGACATGGGCCTCAAGCCAAACGGTGGCTTAACGTCATCTGAGCTGCTGATAGAGTGCATCCCCGACATTGAAGAGTTGATCTGTACAACAAGCAGAGGAGGGGGAAAAACCAACTGTGTTTGTTAGAGGGGAATCATTGTTATGGCTCCTTTCAGCCACGTAGCCTACGAGATACGTTGCATATTTACGAGGCTGACTGTACTTGCCTGATTACTGCTAATTGGTCCAAAGCCCACACCAGGAGAACCAAGTGAGGGGCTGATGACTGAGAAAGGGGAGCCAAGGGTGCTGGTAGGACTGTTGGAGGCAGAGCTGGTGGGTTGCTGTGAGGACATGGCTATAGAGCTACCCCACCAAGAGTAGAAGGATGAGTTGTCTGAAGGACACAGATCTGAAGACCCAAGGCGAGGTTCATAAGAAAATGGCATAGTTAATTAGCTGGCTAGCTTACTAACTTTAATCAGTGTTAATGACACGGTGCTTAACTACTTATTGACTTAACGTCTCCCCTAGCGTGTGCCGTCCATAGTCGCTTGAATTGAAATGTAAGGCATCCAATTTGCTTTCCAACACCAGTGCTAGCCAACCACATTATATTTAGTGGCGATGGTACGTGTTAACTAGCCCTCGTATTAAAGCTGCTAATGTCACAAATTAGCCATACTGTAAAGTACAGTAAACCAAATACTAGCAAATACCTAATTGTAGCTTTTTTTTGTCACCACAAAAGCTACAACCCCAGGCACACCATACTACAGCAGCGAAATTATCGTTAGCAATGGCACTGGCTTGCTGCTATTTTTACCTAAAAATGATAGCTAACCAAGTAGGCTAGGTGGTTAACCTTAGAAATAGCGTAGCTACCTCTGCGTTTTCGCAACGAAAACCCTGATCAGTACCTAATACTGTACAAATGTTGCCAGCATTAACTCTTTACTTAGCCAACTACACTAGCGAATATCTTACCAGATTTTTTGCTATGTAGCTTGGGCCAGCGTTCGTAAGCGAGCCTGCTTGGCACTTCAACTTGGCCAGCTACTCTACAAACGTAGCTGCTTAAATAGCTAGCTAGTCACACGGACGGGTACGCTAGCTATCTAGACTACATCGATAGCCATCCGTAAACTAATCCGTTTTTACTGCTGCTGGCGACAATAATGTTTGGCGATGTGTCTAATAAAACTATTCAAAATCAAAACATGTCGTATACCGTTGGCGCTAACTGTCTCATCGAAGTTGGTGGTTAAATAATCCAATCGTTACCTCGCTCTACAGTTCAAGATCATATCAGATAGCTAGCTAGCTGTGTGTGGTCACATAGCTAGCTCGCGGACAAGCTAGCTTACGCTAGCTACCTCGCTAGCTAACTAGCGCGAGAGAACGAGATGGTCTCGAGTGAAAATTTGCATTACATTTCAGATGGTTATATTATAGTATACTTACTATAGAATTCTTCAGCACATGGTTAAATGTCACATTACTATTTTTGGTTGCGTATTTCTCGTCTATTTCCAGAGACTAGGATGCGCGAGGTAACAGGCCTAAACTCAAGTCACGTTTACTTGATGCTGTTGTTGTTTACACACGGAAAAGAAGCCATCTTGGCTCTTTGCCAGCGTCCTCCGAGCCACAATGTCTCCAATGAAAAGCAGTTGCAGAGCTCCTGCCTACCAGTGAAAACGTGTGGGCCTAAAGGAAACTGCGACGGAGCTCCTCAAGTGGTTCAGCAGACTTCCTCATGATTATATTTGTTCCAATGACAACTACAAATGTAATGTAATTCATATAGGCCTACAATAGGATGTTCTTCTCCGTTTGCTGATACAGGCACATTTGAATATGTCTTTTTATTTGATTTATTCTTCCAAATTATGTTCTACATGCGAAACATGACACTGGTAAACTGAGTAGTAGGCCCTAGTGTCTAAAATACGAAATCTATAGGAATATGCAATTATTTTAATTAATTCAGTTTAGGAAAATCCTTGCCAATAATGTATGTCATCTCATTGTTCTGTAAACTTCAAGTAATTCTTTTGAAACCATACTTTTTTTCTCTTATGCAGCAGATCTCCATTTTCAACACATAAAGGGAGAAATGCTGTAAAACAGAGTAGGGGAGACGGGTTGGCTGGCACACTTTTCACTGTCTGCCATATTTCTCTGCCATCATTTATGTTAGAATATTCTAACCAGCAGCAAATGAAACGTTATGGTCTAATCTATAATTAAATATGTTGAAATGTACACAAATGCTTTCTAAAATGTGGAGATATGTGTTTAAAGTCATGTTGTGCATTTGTGCGAACCAGCCCTATCAGGAGGTTGGTTGGAACACACAATATGGGGTTGGTGGGCACATAGTTAACCCTTGTGCTACCTTTGGGTCATTGTGAACCTTCGGTATATTGTGACCCACCGTCGTGTTGCGACAACTCTACCTAATACAAAAATAAAGTGAAGCATTTTCTTTTAACTTTTGCGCTGTGGGGGGGTCTGAGACAGCGAAAAGGTTAAAAGAAAATGCTGAAGGTTAAAAGACAATAGAAATTATTTTAACATTTAATAGTATATTTTCAGCAATTAATAATTTAATAACATGTTTTATGCAATTCATTAGAAGGAATGTATATTTTAACCCTAACCCTATCCCTAATCCTCAGGATTAGGCAACAATAATGAAGACCGGAACGTTGACAACAATGTTCTTATTAAACATTTAAAAGGGACAGTAACCACAACAGTAGCCTAACAGTAGTCTAAGAGTAGCCCTCCTAGTACGCTTACCCCATCACACGTATAACACATGTCTTAACACTCATTGCCACTTCAAAATCACTGTGCCAACCAACCCCACTCAAGTTAACCCAACTTTATCATGAAATTATGTTAACCAGCTGCCATCACTCATTACAGACTTTTCACATTTTAAATGTTAATTTGATCTGACACTATTTAATAATACATTTAGTCAAGAGACCACTTTTGTTTTTAAACTTTTGATACTATAAAAGTGAAGTGTTACCCTCACCAAAATAGTTTGTGACTTTCAGATGTTTTAACATAGTAGATGAGTGCAGGTCAAGAAAGCAAACATTTTGATGTTACAATTGTGTTTCTGTGGCTTTCAAAAGGACCCAAAAATGTTGTGTGCCAACCAACCCCTGTTGCCAACCAACCCCGGTCGAACCCTACATTTGCTCAGTTTTTTGCACCTTCAATGGGTCCAGGTAAAAACGACTATGAACTTATTCCGAACAACTTGTATTTTTCCTGTTCCTCTCTTGATTGCAAAATAACTTTCACATGTCTCTCCTGCTGTCAAGTTCACAATGTCTCCAGTGTTCTTTGGAACACCTCTCCACATAGTTAAAATGTCATTCTCCTCCTACAGTCCATCACAGTCATCACACATGAATAGTGTGTTAAGTGAGTGTAAAGTCTAACTTGAAAAACGACTTCTAAGATTACAATAAGAGCCGGAGTTGATGCAGTGAAAACAAGACGAGCAACATTCTTATGCCCCTACGATATGTACTGCCTGGATTGAGTCAACTTATTGTTCTTTTTATCTGCTACGGTACATGAGCGCTGCTTCACTGCCTGTATGCTGAAGTTACATATAGTGGGATTTGGTTTGCACTGGATGTTAGCAAGGTGCATGTTTCACAGTGTGCCAGATGCCTGCCTAAGCAAGTACAGCAGTGACGATGGACGCTCCTCTATGGCGTCTGATATTCATATCAGGTCGGTATCTGATCGAAATTCAGCATGGTGTTTAAATGATGTTTCTGATGTAATGTGTCAAGAAATGTGTAATTGGTTTAAAACCCGGTGTTAGCCTTGAATGTGCCAAACAACTGTTGACTGTCTTTCGGTCAATAGTTTCAGCATCAAAGTAATGTATTTGTGCTTATCAGTGTGTTTTTGTCCGCAGGGCTGTGCTCCTTGACTTTATGCATCTCGCCACAGTACAACCATGTCAGTCTCCGAATGAATTACACAGACGCAAAGAGTTACTGTAGGAAGATGTATACAGACTTGGCCACTCTCTACAACCATAGCGATGTGGAGAACTTGATCAGTTCGGTGCCTGGGTGACTTACAGAGGGCCTGGATAGGGCTGGAGGAGGGAGATGTGTGGCAGTGGCACTGGACTTATGGAGAGGGGGATTTCTTTAATTGGAGGGATGGACAACCATCTCAAAATATGAGTCAAAACAACTGTGTAGCAATGGGTCCAACTGGACAATGGTTTGAAGATGATTGTAAGAATCGCAATAGTTACGTTTGTTCTGATGGTGAGTAGATGTCCATTCCGTAACACAAATATCGACAGCACCATGTTTGCATTTGTATATTTGAAAGATTATTATAGACAGGTGTGACTAATTCCTATATATGTAACAATAGGAGGACAAGGTAATGCCAGTCTCATCTTTATCGATGGGAAAATGTCTTGGAGAGATGCTCAAGATTACTGCAGGAACATAGACATGGACCTGGTCAGCATACGGTCCCCGGAGGAGAACCGGTTTGTACTGAATGCGACACAGACCCAAGCCGTGTGGATAGGATTGTTTAAAGACCCGTGGACATGGTCAGATGGAAGCAGCTCCTCTTTCCGTTTCTGGAGGCGTTCTCAGCCCAACAATGACAACGACCAGGCCTGTGTTCTCGCAGTATTTTTAGACGAGGGTCGGTGGAATGACAGGCGTTGTAACCTCAATCAAGACTTCATATGCCAGGGTGGTGAGTCAATACTCTTTAATATTAATATTTATTTGTCTGTGACATGTGTTGATTTGTCGCGTGTACTCACAGCAATAGGATTATGGGTGTTCTAAATATTAATAGAAAAGGACATCATATTTATATTTTTCCGTGATTTGCATTTACATGCCTCTTTAATATTCTCTACAGCTTTAAAAGCACATCCCGAACCATCGACTCCACGACAAGTATTTTCAACAGCACAGCCAACTACTTTTCAGATAACGCCTTCTCTAATAACTACTGTCGTAAATCAAACACACACGCCCAATGTATCTGCCTCTACTAATGACATAACTGCTAAATCCCCAACTCAAAACATACCATTGACATCTCCCGCTCAAAACATTACTTCAAAATCTCCAAGTCAAGCTGTGACAACCACGCAGCAGGCAGCAGACCTCAACTCTACCCCACACGCAACCTCAGTGGAAGGAACAGACCTCAACTCTACCCCACACACAACATCAGTGGAAGGTACAGCCTCACACAGCACAGCCGAATCAACTGCTGCCATGGCAACTGAAAACAGTCATGGTTTAATCCAAGGTAACATTCAACATGTTTATGCATATTCTTTTTTATTATATATACTGTATATTATTATATTACATATAGCTTGATTCTAACGGTTGTCCGTCCCACCAGATAATCTGATATTGGTGCAGAAGAACATGACCTGGATGCAGGCACAGGGATACTGCAGAGAGCACCACATCAACCTGGTTTCGCTGACCACACAGGTGGTTCAGGACTGGGCTGCCAAGAAGGCTTCCAACGCCACATCCCCTTATGTCTGGCTAGGCCTGCGTTTTACCTGTGCCTTCAACTTCTGGTTCTGGATCCCATCAGACACAGGCTGCTATCAGAACTGGGCCCCGGGACATGGGACAGGGGGCCCCCAGGACTGTGGCCTTGCAGGTGCCATTCAGACCACAGGGGGGCAGCAGTGGGTTAGCCTGCCAGAGACGGCCATGCTGAATTTCCTCTGCTTCACATGTGCTGGGACTTAGAATTGGACTACAATCTTTTTTGTGTTATGAATGAAGCTCTCATGTACGCTACTGTATGTGTCTGTTTTATGTGTTCAAGCCTTTTCCCCTTAGTATTTTGCTTCCAAGTCAAGTGCTGTGTGGAAAATGTTGGTCTTTTCGAATTTGCTGTTAAAATCAAATTATGAGTTCATTATGCAAACTCGTTCAGTGTCATGGGCAGAAAAGTGATAAAGTGATGTGAGAACGTACATCAGACTCAGGTTCCATGCCTGTCTTGTCGGATGTCGGACATTTGCATATTGACCTCGGTCCCCCAGGGTCACCCCAACGGATTGTTCTTTTGGACCACCGGGGCACAGCTCACACCCACAGGGCAACCTCCCTGCCTGCCGCCCTCATCGACCTGACCTTCACTGAACTGCATGGAAGCCAGTTCACTTCAGGCCTCATCTTCCTGTCTGCACCCTTGAAGGAGACGGATGCTGTCGCCACACCTCACAGTTAAGACTGTTTCATCCCGAATGGCTGAATACATCCCGCATTTGATTGTTCGCAACACGTATGTGTTGATCTTAAACTTGTGTTTTCTGATATTCACAGTGGAGAATTTGAAACAAGAAAGTCACATTAAACCCTCTTCAAATGCTAGCACCCTTTGTTGTTTTCCCAGAATTCATTTTGTGGGAATATAAGACTTCCATCGCTTTCCCCTTGTCCCTTGTCCCTTGTCCCTTGTCCCTTGTCCCTTGTCCCTTGTCCCTTGTCCCTTGTCCCTTGTCCCTTGTCCCTTGTCCCTTGTCCCTTGTCCCTTGTCCCTTGTCCCTTGTCCCTTGTCCCTTGTATGACTCATGGCAGAAAGAATAAATTGTCATGCAGACATTGCATGCATGTGCAGTCATCCTCTGTGCTAAAGCTATCTTATGAAGCAAACAGTTTTCAGAAACTCTACAAGTGTAAGATCTAAAGACATCTCTTCTAATATGTATTGTTATTGTATCGAGTAGGAAACAACCCCCACAGAGCTGGACCGCAAACACATCTGAAGACAATCAATTATATGTATTTATATAGTACATTTAAAGACAAGTGTCAACCCAAGTTCTGTGTACACTAGAACCAAAATCAGAACTAAACACATAGAGCATACAATAGGCAAACGGCACACACAACCCAATTACACGTGACATAACTTAGAACCTGACAGGAAAACTATGGCAATGCCTGACAGAGGCTGAGAAACCAAGAAAAAAGGATGTATCTTCAGGCAGCACTTAGATGTATCGAGGCTAGGGGAGGACCAGATGCACAGAGGCATAGTCTTGGAGCAGCATCGGAGAAGGCACCATCACCCATGACTAACTAGATTGTGGTGTGTAAAAATAATGTGGTTTGAGGATCTGAGAGACCTCAATGTGTTGTGGAGACTGCAAAGGTCAGAAATATAAAGTGGTGCTAATCCATGTATTGCTCTAAACGCAAAGGATTTGAAAAATCTAGATCAACTTGAATCCGTGAAGAGAGGCCAGAGTGAGGGAAATGTGGTCCCTCTTACTGGAGCCAGTGAAGAACCTAGTCTGCATTCTGACCAGCTGGAAGCGAGACCAAAAGACTCCCATACACAAGGAGTTGCTGTGGTCAAAGCGGGAAGAGATTTAAGTGTTTAAACCCCTAAATCTTTCAAAGAGAGGATGGTATTTCATTTGGCAATTGTCCTGAGCTGGAAGAAGCTACCTTGAACAACAAAATGTATTTTCCCATCCAATAATAGGAATAATCAAATGTTTTTTGGCACGATCATGCACATTTGTGGAGGATGACGATTGAGTCAGATGGGCCAAACAATAAATTACATTTAAGTGTATTTTTTGAGGTTTTGGAGTTTGAAAGAAAGAAAGATAAAAATGTAACACTATGGGTAGAGCTGAATAACTGTATTCATAACAGAAATAGACATGCAGAATTAAATGTGAAAATGTTTTTTTATCCTTGTGATCTGTCGCTGCAGTTTGACTGCTGCATTTGCATTGAAAATAAGCTTGTCACTTGTCAATTATCACGGACCATTACCCACGAGTGTGTCATAGCCTAGGTTCTCCATGAAAAGGCCTTGGTCAGTATGGGCCTCCCATCAGTTCAATGTTAATGTCCCTTTGGGTCCACTGTCGGCCTCTGGGTTGGCTCTCCTCCCCCTTTTCTCACCCTCCTCTCCTCTTGTGTGCTGTCCAGCTGCTTGTGACCCTTGACCCCCTGACCTTCACTCCTGACCCTTGGAGACGTTCCCACGCCACACCCTTTTGTGTCCTGCTCTCCATGGAAACACAGTGGTCACTCCCTCCTCAGCTCGAGACAGAAGGAAACGCGAGTCAGGTGCACTCAGAGCAGTATACTTACATCTCATTTGGCCTAATCCCAAATCAAACCCTGGACAAGACAAATACAAGTTTATTATCATTAAAGGACAATTCAACTAAACAAATGTTGATGGTTTTTAAAACTAATTTCCACATATTGTTTATTTGGTCAATGTAAATGTCACTAATCATGTATGTATGATGTATTATGTATTTGAGTTAAGATCAGCCTGCCCAGGGACTACGGGTGAAAATGAGCTCTTGAGCTAAACCTGGTACTATGCATCTCTCCTCTTGAGGTTAATGTGTATTGTGCGCTGTCCTTGTTTCTTTAAATAAATAAATAAACATGGTTCACATGAGGTTATTCTGTAGTAGTCGCTAACTCCATTTAATGGAGAATGTTTAGTGTAAATGTATTCATGATCATAAGGTTGGGCAAATTGCATCATGAGCAAACCAAAATTCATTTAAATCAATAAAGGGCCAATATTATCCTCACTCGGGTTTGACAACTCACATATTAACCTGTTCCCATGTATACTGGTGAATATACAATTTTACCAATATCACATTACATTTTAACTGTATCTCCACATTTGCATCTCCATTTTTTCCTTTCTCGTCTCTATCTCTCGTAGCTCTCTCTCATCTCTCTCGATCTCTCTCTCTCTCTCTCTCTCTCTCTCTCTCCCTCTCTCTCTCTCTCTCTCTCTCTCTCCTCTCTCTCCCTCTCTCAATCTGCGCCCCTCTGCTGTCCCCTCCCTCTATGCCCTCTGTCACTTTCACAGTTAATTGTGGCAAAAGAGATTTTCTCCATTGAGGCCCAGTCTCTTAGGTAACCCCAGTCCTGCATGAAATGAGATGGATAGAGGGAGAGAGGGAGAGAGGGAGAGGGAGAGGGGACATGGACAGCCAGTCAGAGAAAGCAACAGAGGAGAGAAGGCCAAAGAGGAGTGTGGTGACTACAGCAACGGTTTACGTTTAGAGAAACAAGAAGCAGTGAAATATAATAATACAGATATTAGAACACTTCTAGAGGACTTATGAGAAGGTGCTGAGAAGATGTAAGTATTAAAATAGCCCATCTACCTGAATATCAGAAGGAGTTTAGCAGATTCAGTGTTTATCCGGCCAATGCTTTTGACTATTTGTTTGTTAGTTTTCTATGAATCATTGAAATGTGTGTTTGCTTTCAAGATGTATTTGAATATTAGTATGTGAAGAAGAAGGTTGATTTGCAAGGTCTTTGTAGAACCTCTTGAATAGTCCCCGCTCCCCAGGACACTAAGCTGTGGAGGGATTACTCACAGCCTGAACCTCAAACAAGAACATTTCATGGATTTCATGTTTTGTGGAGAAGAAGCTCTGATATGATCATTATCTGAGTCCTTGTGATATGGTGATACATTTTGAAATGGGCTGTAATGATACAATCATACAACGATGATAATTGTTGACAATTCATGTTTCTGAGTTGATTTTTCCACAAATAAGAAATAGAAAAACAACTTATTTTTTCTAACTGTGTAATCTATTGTGTACATGTCAACACATCCTTCATTTGAACAATTGCTTGGGCAAATCCAACGGTGTGCTCACAGTGTTCAGCGTTCAATAGGCCGCTCCCCCAGCTGCCTCTTAGGAGTCTGGAGCTGATTGTCCAAACGCAATTCTTGTGTTTTCCGTATCCATGTCCAGGAGTTGTGGATGGACATCATACTCTTGGCTCTTACTGACACCAAGAGACTGAAAAGAGAAAAGAACTGAAACGATGGCGTATATATGATGGGGCTTGCAACATACAATCACGTTTAGGCCGATGTGTGGTGATAGATTTAGACTGAATTGAACTGCTCAATGTCTGTGTTCCTCAGACATTATGGTATGTCGATGTAAGTCTGAAAAGGCACAGTCTTTGGCATAATCCAGGGAGATGGATGTCTGCCATGAACGCTACTGAACATCAGTTACTATAAATGGCACCATCTAGCATGATTAGGAAACCTTTCAATTTCACTATAGTTTAAAATGTTTATTATGTTTGAGAAAATAAACAGATGAGAAAATGTGATGCTTTCATTTCAGCTGGGCTTTTCTACCGTAGTAAATAGTCATTTTCTTTGTGTATTTCTTGTATTTAGTTTATTTTTACAGGGACAGTTATCAACATTTCAGTAAAAGTGTTGGTTTTATCCAGCCGGATCCTATTCAAACACAATCCCTGGGCAGGTAATTCAAAACAATTACAATACAGACAATCAATGAGCAGTGAGCACATACAGAGCAACTTAGGACATACAGACAGAGCAACATAACACCAATAGCGACAATATCAAATCCATAAAAGCAACAGGACAGACAACAGACAACATGGAAAGTGCCAATACACATCTTATTATTATTAGTAGTATGTTTTCAAATCTGATTGTGCTTTAGCCACGTTTACAAGTCTTTTGTGAAAGTGTGGTAGGTGGTGCAGAAGCGGATTTAGTAAAGGTGCTTTAGGTGCATGAGAGTCACCTCTCGTGCCAGATCTTGTGGATCTGCTGCCATATGTTTGGGTTTTCTGTTTAGCAAAAATACTGAGTGGAGGGGGAGCCAGGCCAATTAGGATCCTGAAAACGAGACATGCGTCGGCGTATTGCACAAGATGTTCCCAACTCAGGAGCTCATGCTTCCTGAGGATGTAACAGTGATGATGGCTATCAAGCCCTTTCAGAGCCTGTTTGCAGACAGACTAAATGAGTTTGTAATGTTGTACACCAAGCTTGGGCCCAACTAGCAGTTGTATGTAAAGTGGGGGAGTATAGATTTGAAGTACAGTTTGGCTACCTCTGTAGTGAAACAATTCTGGGTAAATTGGCAATGAGCTAGGTTGAATATGGTTATTTGAATGACCTTTTTCACCTGCTTTTTAAAAGAGAGGTTGGAATCAAGTATGATGCCAAGGTACTTCGAATCAGATATAACCTGGAGCTTCTCCCCTGACACACAGACATCTGACTCAGGGGCATCTGTTGCCCTCTTTGTCAAGAACATGCAGACTGAGTCACTGAGCCACTTTGTAACCTGGACCATTCCAGTGGTGAGTTCTTGTGCAGCTAGTTGTTTGCTCTTTACATGTATCACTGTTACGCATACATTTGAACTTCAGACCCAGTACAGACAGAAGGAAGATCATTAATGTACAGGCTGAACAGGAGAGGCCCCAGTATTGGCCACTGGGGCACGCCCACATCATAGTTCACAGTGGGAGACAGCTCATTGTTCAATCTGACACACTGAGTTCTGCCTTCAAGGTGTGATTTCATCTATCGCAAGGCCTCCGGGGAAACGTTGAACTTGGACAATTTAGAGATTGATCATGATCTTATAATGCATGCGGCGTTAGCAAGCACTCTGAGTAGGTGAGCGCTCAGTAAACAGGTTACAGTATTCGAATTCAAAATGTAGATGAGTGAAATAGCCTCGATGAGTAAAGCATTAATAACCATTAATAACTTTTTTTGGGTGTGACAAAAACAAACACAATGGACATGAATGAGAAGAACAAGAATTATGTAAATGGGAAGGGGTGAGATAATGCAGGGCATCTACAGCAATATCCAGCTGCTTGAAAAACAGTATGATACAAGTAGCAGTTCAGGTCTGTATCCTTACAAAAATTAGAGTTAAGTAAATATCAAATGTTGCCAAAGAGGGAAAATGCAGGCATCTGATTGAGAACAGGCCTTGAAATTCCTTGAAATCACATGACTTAGGGGAAAAACTGCCAGTTAGATTGTGAAATAGTGAACATCTTCCAAAACGCTCTTGTCAAGCCAAACAGGGTAGAGAACTGTAGAGAACTGTGTTGTTTTTATTTGAATTTGGCAGCGTCACTGCACATTGTACAGTTTTACATCGTCATTTTTTTATTCAACAAAACATTGAATACATGCACCAACCACCATTTTTTCATGAGAATCAGAGAGAAGAAAACTATGGAAAAAGAAACATTGTAACTGAGTTATGGTGACATTTTTCTGCTTTCCTTTCCTTCATATTATAATTTGAATTGAAATACAAGACAGTGAAGGACCTTGAATTGACCTACACTGGACACCAACTGGTATTTTAAGGGGGGGAGGGGGCTTTTGGTAGAGCTCATTGAGAAACGTTGAGAAATATTGTTGATGTGGGAGGTGCTTACAGTATAAAAGATTTGCACGACAACAGAGGGGATTCATTCTGTGCACAGGCCTCCAAACAAGGAAACATGGGGTCTCCCATCTGTCTACTGGTGTTCCTCGTCTTAGCTGTGGAACCAGCACAAGCAATAGAAAGGTACAGTAAATAATTAAACAGCTGCATGAGGGCATTCTCAGTCCTGTTGGCCTTTTTTTGCTTAGATTCAATGAGACGGTTTTGTTTATTTACCTCATGAGTTTTCCCTTGACGTGCACGGTCAATTCAACGTCCAGATTTGTGCCATGAATGTGCTTAGTTAAAATTCATATGAATCTACTCTGGTCTTTCAGCTTCTTCATCTCAGCTCCCAATGTGTTCCATATCGGAGTTAAGGAGAAAGTTCTGATCCATGTGGGGGAAACCCTCCTCAATAAGCGTGTAACTGTTTACCTGGAGGTCGAGATAGGAGGGATGCTGATCTCAGAGAGGATCAGCACAATCTGTACTCAAGTGGGGCAGTTTCAAACAGTGGAACTAGAGGTATGTGCAAAATGTGAGATGGACAGCAGACCCGCAAATTGGACTAAAAACAATACATATATGTGAATCCTTCATGTTAAGTATGCTTTCAGATAGACAAGGAGAAGTTGTCAAAAGTAGACTTATCTCGCGGTCTACCCTATCTCTCGCTGGTGGGTGAGATCGCCTCGGTGGAAGGTAGACAGATTACAAGAGTCCTAGTCTCCAAACACCAAGGCTACATCTTCATTCAGACAGATCAGCCCATCTACAATCCTACTCAGATAGGTAAAACAAGAATTGAAACAGAATTTCATGCATAGCAAGATATTTTTATTAATAAACAGATGGGTGAAATATCATGTTTCTTCTCTTAACAGTGAACTACAGGGTATTTACCTTGGACCACTCGATGAGACCTGTAGATGGAATTTTTCAGTTGTCCGTTTTTGTGAGTAGAAACATTTTAATTGTTGGCTTGTTGACCTTGAGCACAGTTAACTGGATCTTCTGAATGTGACATTGATGTTTAACTGTGACAGAACGCAGCGGGAATACGAATAATGACGGCCCTCCGTAAAGCAACCTATGGAATTTTCAGCAGTTCAATGAACATTCCTGATGTGTCAAAGTAAGTCCAGAGAGATAAAATAATGTGATCAGATTACAAGCATTACAAACCCTTCAGAATCATGCATTGTAAAAAGCCAATTTGCCCTACAAAAGATTCGAACATTTTTTGCTCTTGTTTATTGATCGCTCTCGTTGATCATTGAGTCATGTCACATGTAAGCCATGCCATACCTGTACCTGCATATCTGTTCTAGAATGGGTACATGGAGGATAGTGGCCCACTATCAAGACGATGAAAAGGAAGCTGCCATACGAGAGTTCAGAGTCCAGAAATGTGGTGAAAATCTATCTTTCTTCTTTCTTTCTGAATATTCAATTGAAGTTCCATATTCTACATCTGACTATTTTATGTTTCATAGAAGTTTTTCACTGCTTGCCCATTTGAACTTTTTAGTGATGCCCAGCTTTGAGGTGAATATCCATCCTGAACAAAATTATCTCCTGGTGAACCAAGACCTCCCCTTCACCATCCAAGCCATGTAAGCCTCAGTTCCAACATCTGCTCGTTTCCACAATCAAACACACGTACATAGAAGAGAACATGAAAAATGACTTTTTAATCTCTCGGTTACATGCTATGCTCTGAAACTGTTTCCCGACCCAGGTACTCTTATGGGGAAACTATAAAAGGAGCCTTCCACTGTCGAGTGGGAGTAAGGACAGCCAACCAGGGGTCAGCGGGGGAGAAAGAAACAACTGTGTTCATAAGGGGACTAGAGCTAACTGGAACGGTAAGGGAATACTGTCAAAAAGAGAAATATGTCTAAGAGAAAATGACCTGACTGGACATCAAGTTATCCTGAGTCTTCCAACTGACTTCTGTAGTTACAGTACATGAGCATTGGACACACACGCATACATGTTTAGCTCTTTCCAAAAGTTGAGTAATCATGAGAAGACATGCAGCAGAGGAAAGTTACTTGATGGTGAGGTCAAAGTAGGAGGTTTTCTTTATAAAGATTATTATCTTTGAAAGTAAACACTGAATGTGCTTCTGTTGGACTGAACTCTTTAACCCCAGGAAGATGCTTTCACTTGATACCTACTCGCATTCTGTCTCAGATCACTAATGGACTAGGTGTTACGGAGCTGAAAGTATCCCGCCTAGATGAACTCCTCCAAAACAATATGAATACAAGCCTGTCTGACCTGGACCAAAGTGGGGCGAAGCTTCACATCGCTGCTTCTGTCACTGACATCACCAGTAAGGTTTGGCACAATCGAACACAGTACAATACAAAATCAGCATTCACATTTGGCAGGGATCAGATAGTAACGCGAGTGATCACCTTTTTGCTATGGGGTCAACATGAAAAAAACAGGTGGGGGACATAGCGCAGCTTGGAATCCACTTTGCAGACAACGTGCTAATACTGGTGTACATGTTATTTCCTTAGGTGGTGAACTTCAGGAAGCAGAGGTCTTCCTTCCGGTGGTTTCTCAGGTTTACCACGTGGATCTGTCCCGCACACGCTCCCATTTCATCCCTGGTTTCCCTCTCTATGTGTCGGTAAGGAGCGAAAATTGAGCGTTCCATCCATATTTCTGTATTTTGACGTGAAAAACACAAATGTGATGTTTTTCTGATCACACTAGGTGGTGGTTAGCCTCCCAGATGGCTCCCCAGCAGAAAAGGTGGGAGTAACAATTCAAGGAGAAGGACAAGGGTTCCAGATGGAACCCAACCATGTTAAAACCAACCAGCAGGGTGTAGCAGGGAGCACATTAGCTGTCCCAGCTAAAGCTGTTCAAATTACTGTCCAGGTTTGTGTAACACAACAGAGTTTTGAAACACCACATTGCTACATTTATATAGGCATCAACAAATGCTTGCTATAACTTAAATACAACCTACCAAGTAATGGCATTTTGTTTTTTCAACAGGTGACAGTAGATGGTCATCAAAAGAGTAAAATGATCAAACGTGTCTCATCTCCTAGTAACAGTTATCTCTACATAAGCGTGGATCACAAAATGTTTTCTGTGGAAAAATACTTTGATATCACATTCCATGCCAACGCCAAACCCAAAGATGGATACATTTACTACATGGTGAGAGTGTCTATCCTTGATCACAAACCGAGGATCTGCAGAAAACTATAAACAATCTTTTTGACACAGAGACAATATCTGTTATCTCTGTCCCTGGTGCTTAGGTTTTAAGCCGAGGAGTTCTAATTACACAAAAGTCTGTCAAAGCAGGAGGACATGTTACAGCCAGCTCCTTCCAAATTACACACGCTATGATTCCATCCTTCCGTCTGATTGGCTTCTACTACCTCCAGAATGGTGACATCATCGCTGACTCTGTGTGGGTGGATGTCGAGGATGTGTGTGAGGGCAAGCTCGAGGTTGGTAGCCAGTCCATGATGAAGAAGAAGACCATGTAGCATTTAATTCAAAGACGATAAACAGGGTTAAAATATTGTGAAAAGTGTGTGTGAGTGAAGGTGTGATTGTCTATCATATCCAGATCTCAAGTCCAACACCTGGTCCATATTTACCAGGCTCCCTGACAAAGTTCACAATAGATTTGGGAGGCCAGAAGGGTAAAGTCGCGCTGATGGCTGTGGACAAAGCCATCTACGCTCTCAATGCCCAGAACAAACTCACTGTCAAACAGGTGACCCGCAAATCAAAGAATATGCAGCTGCAGCTTGCTGAGCAAAATATGAACAGATTTGACATTATATTAAGTTCTGATCAATACTAGCTATAACTGTACTTGGCCCTTTTTAATCACGAGGTTGCAAAGTTCTATATGTTCCCCTAAAATGGGAAATGATAGTGTATTGTTAGACTTGTTCAGTCTGGATGTTCATCTGTCTGCATAGGTCTTCTCCTCTATGCAGTCCTATGACCTGGGCTGTTCCTATGGCGGAGGACAAGACATGGCTTCTGTTCTCAACGATGCTGGTCTCTCCTTCATCTCCGCCTCAACTGAGGAGTCGATGACATCCCGGAACAGACCGGGTGCGTCAAGCGTCAGCGAGAGTAGAAATATCTATTGATGTCTGGATAATAAATGTACTATCTTTCATGTGTTTTTGATCCCACCAAATTTCTAAGAGTTCCTGTAACACCAGGATGGTTTATACAGGTCCATCTGATGGACTTGCATAAACACTCAACAAGTAAAATATACACAATACCGTTTTAAATTAACCCTTTGAAATGTGCTGTGTATAACTGTAGACACACTGTTGTCTCAGGTTTGGGCTGTAACAAAGACTTCAGGAGACACAGGCGGTCCCTGAATCTACAACTGGAGATGATGACCATAAGTACCGTTCTTCCTCTAGTCCTTTCTTGAATCAACACATTCCCACACAACACATACCCACAGCACAACACATTCCCACAAGTTCACTAACCTCTTCCTCTCCGTCTCAATGTCAGAATCAAAGTATACAGATGGCAATTTGCAAGAGTGCTGTGTCCATGGTCTCACACTGATCCCAATGAGGAGGACATGCGAAGAAAGGGCAAAGAGAGTGTCACTGACCATGAAAGACCCAAACTGCACTCAGGCCTTCAAAGATTGCTGCCTTCAGGGGGAAAAGTTAAGAGACAAAAAAAAGAAGGAGGATGTTATCAAAGGCCATGGCAGGAGTGAGTATGATGGTCATAAACAGCATGTAAAGTTGCCAACAATGGACAAACTTTGGACTAGTTTGAATATATTTGCTTCCCTACTGTTAATTTGGAGGGTAACAGTGTTGGCTATATAATACTACGGTACTGTATCAACAAGTTTTTAGAAACAACAGGATTAAAAGTGTTAAAAAGGATTATAAAGGTTTATTGTGGACTGGGGGTTATATTCAGTTATCTCCCTTTCCCAGCGGCCAGTGAAACTGACATTGAGGAATTCTTCTTTGATGCCTCCCTTCAAAACATTCGGAGATCTTTCCCTCCAAGTTTTGCTTTCACAGTGATTGAGGTGGATGGTAAAAAAGAGTAAGTAACAGGTGATCTAGAGCCTTACTCACCTCCTTTCCTAGTCAAACGTAATAAACTAATTTGATGTGTTTATCTCCTAGTCACACTCTGTCTCTACACGACTCCATAACCACCTGGGAGATTCAGGCTGTCAGTTTATCAAAGACTCATGGTATGACAATCGTTCCCCATCCATGTGTTTAGAAGATGCTGAACAACCTGTAATTTTGCCAGGCGTTGAAAAGGCCACCAGTATAAGCCATAACAACATGACAAAAACTCAACAACTAGCGAACTAGCCTGGCACTCAGTATTTCCGTGTCCTTCGTTCAGGTTTTTGCGTGGCAGAGCCTTTTCAGATGACCGTGTTCAAGAATCTGTTTGTATCACTGAGACTGCCGTACTCAGTTAAGCAATACGAGCAGCTGTCGATTGTTCCTGTCATACACAACTATGGGAAAAACCCCGCAGAGGTAGGTAACCTCCACCTGAAACCCGTTCTGAGACATGGCGACCGTCTTTATAAACGTCTGACAATTACCACGCTTCGTTGTAGCTTGCGGTCCATATGGTGCCGACTGAAGGGCTCTGTTCTCCTGGATCAGCCTCTGTTTCTACTTATGTCAACATCACTGTGGCGCAACAATCTTCCAAATCGGTCCCTTTCTCTGCCGTACCCATGGCAATCGGCACCATACCGATCACTATACGCATCTACGACAGGGACAACGATTTTGGCGTGGATGCAATTGAAAAGCTTCTGAATGTTAGGGTAAGCATAACCCACACCGTCAACCTATGTGTCTGAAGAGAAAGCCTGAGTGAAATGATATAAAATACACTGTCTTTGGATCGTGTGTCATGAACCAGAGCTTGTTCAAATATTAAAATATAATGATTTGGGTTTTAGACCGAGGGAATTGAGGAGTGGAAAGAGGAAACTTATGTTCTTGATCTGAAAGGTAACATAATTATACTTCTAATACACCAAATGATTGGCCTCTATTGAAAAGACTTACCTAACCCAAACCTGGTACTTTGCTTCTCTGTTAGGGAGGAGTGATGGGCTTTTCACTATTGATGGACAAATACCAGACAACAGCGTCCCTGGCTCCAGCACCAACATCTTTGTCAGGCTAGAAGGTCTCACTAATGCTCCTCAGATAGCTTCTCTGACTTTGTTGCCAGTTACTCAAAATATATATTTTTCCTCTAACTTCATGATTTAACTTCCAGGGGAGGGGTTTGGCCAGACCACAGCTAAAACCCTGCTGTCTCCTGAAGGGGTCAAAAGCTTGTTCAAGCTCCCCACTGGCTGTGCAGAGCAGACGATGATTAGATTGGCCCCCCTGGCCCTGGCCATGCGCTACTTGGACATGTCCCAGCGCTGGATTGAGTTTACTCCAGGAACCAGAGATACTGCCCTCCACAACACCGAAAGTGGTGAGGAAGAAGAGGAGTGTAGCACAATTCTTCTTTTTAATCTCCTGAGAAAAATTGGCTTATTCATGAGTCATGGATGGAAAGTCATTTTAAAACAGTTGAGGTGTTTTACTTGGACAGTGGACACAGATTGTTAAAACGACTGTCGACTGTAAAAAATGTTGCTCCCTCCTTCAGGCTACATGAGGATTCTGACATTTAAAAAGAAAGATGGATCTTACGGAGCCTGGATTGAGACTCCATCCAGTTACTGGTCAGTTTACACCTTTCTCTGCTACCATCTTCTACTGTAAGAGCTGAAACATATCCCTTACCCACTAGGCTTCTACCCCTTCACTCACTCTTTGTGATTCAAACCAACTTACACTGACATGGGTTTGTCACTATGTTTGTCCTCCATACTCCATGCCCCAGGCTGACTGGCCTGGTTGTGAAGGTGTTGTCCCTGGTGGCTGAGCGTCAAGCATTAGTCAGAGGGGAGAAGGGAAGGACTGCCCGGGTCGTGTCTTACGATGACATCACGGTTTCGGTTCAATACCTCCTCTCGAAACAGAATGATGACGGCTCGTTTATTGATCCTAACCCAGTCTACCACAGAGAAATGCAGGTAAGAAATCGAGATGGAATGAAAGTATATCACTGAATTAACATTCTTTGTGTTAAATAGAAAATCTCAGTCTACCTTAGGTGACTATTTGAGATTGAGTGGCTTTCATACGATTATGAAAAGCAGTTTGAATGAAGGACGAAGCTGGAAGCTGAATCTGTATTTGTCCTCTAGGGAGGTATTGGAGGCTCAGAGGGAGAAGTATCGATGACTGCTTTCATAACTCTTGCCCTCAATCGGTCCCTCGCCTTCTTACCCGAGAAAGAGATGAACAATGCGGTAAGCCAGACACAGATATGTTTTGGCAACCCATGATACCAATGGGGATACTGTATGTACTACATGCAACTGCATCCCATGAGAGTACATCAACAATTGTTGCCGGCGAATTAAGCGGCTCATTGTGGTGTTTTTGGATCTTATTTTGTGTAGAAAGACAGTATCGTGAAATCCACGAGCTACCTCCGGTCCCGTCTCGATGGGCTGGAGAGGCCCTACGCTGTGGCCATCACTGCCTACTGTCTCGCAGTCTGCTTACCAGACCGCATACAGGCACAACCCGCCTGGAAAAAACTCCAAGGATTGGCTACAAACGGTACAAGGGACGAACTACTATCACATTCAGCACAACCGTCAACAGTTCTCTCCTCCTGTGACTCCCTTGACTCCTCTGCTCCCCCTGACTCTCCTGGCTCCCCTGACTCCTCCTGTGCCTCCCCTGACTCCTCGTGCCCCCCTGACTCCTCCTGTGCCTCCCTGACTCCCCGTGCTCCCCTGACTCCTCCTGTGCCTCCCCTGACTCCTCCTGTGCCTCCCTGACTCCTGTGCCTCCCCTGACTCCTCCTGTGCCTCCCCTGACTCCTCCTGTGCCTCCCTTGACTCCTCCTGTGCCCCCCTGACCCTCTGTGCCTCCCCTGACTCCTCCTGTGCCTCCCCTGACTCCTCCTGTGCCTCCCCTGACTCCTCCTGTGCCTCCCCTGACTCCTCTGTGCCTCCCCTGACTCCTGTGCCTCCCCTGACCCTCCTGTGCCCCCTTGACTCCTCCTTGCCTCCCCAGATACGAAAGGCTGCCGAGTTTGGAAGGCCAATGCAGAACTGGTGAGCCAAGAAAAAAGAAGCAGGGTACCTGGCACGGAGGCCATCACCGTGGAAACAACAGCCTATGCCCTCCTGACAGCAGTAGCTCACAAAGACTCGGAGTGGGCCGAGTCTGCCGCTTGCTGGTTAACCACCCAGGAGAACTATGGAGGAGGTTTCAAATCTACACAGGTGAGGAGTCTCCTGCCGTCGAGCCAACCGACCTACAAATCACAGAAACTTCTCATATGGAAACACAAGACGTCACCCTTCACGTCCTGTGTTGCGATCTCTGAGGTTTTGCTTGATTCCTGATATGCCGCCACTGTCTGTAGGATACTGTAGTGGCACTGGAGGCTCTTTCAGAGTATGCCTTGGATATGCCCCCGCCCCCAGTCACAGAAGTGGAGGCCGACTTCACTGTTAAAGGGAAGACCAACAAACTGAAGCTATCACTTAAAAATAATGTTGACAAAGTGGAAATAGAGCTAAAGGTAGAACCTCGAACAACACACACATACAGACACACACACACACACACACACACACACTTGTATAAACCTATTCCTCTCTTGTAACGTATTCCTCAGCCACTGATGGGGAAGAATATTGATGTGACCGTGAAAGGACAAGGGAAGGCCAAAATGAAGGTAAGTGAAGGGCTCCAAAAGTAGGCCTACTGAGAATAGTTGCAATCGATCCATAATAATTTAAAGTCAATGCAATCTTATTGTGTTTTATATTACTGTTTTGCTTGGCAGGTTATAAAGGCTTACCATCTCATAGATCCAAGGGATGACTGTCAAGATCTAAAGATAGAGGTCAAAATAGTCAAAGGTCAAGTGCAGTACACAGGTAAAAACTCAACATGGTTCTGAATCATGAGTCTAATACTAAGAAAGGGGATTTGTGCGTTAGGATTTGTCGTGCCATTTTCGGCATTGGTCCTGTATTTCTCACGCGGCTTCTCTACGACCAGACAAGGTGCCAGATTATAACTACGGAGAGGACTATGGAGAGGAGGCGAGGAGGGAAGAGGAGGACTTCCCCTCATCAACTATCGAGTGGTTTGATGCCCGCACCAGACACAAGAGAGATACGGAGCAGAGCATTGAAAACGAAGTCCACTACGAAGTATGTGTCAGGTCAGTTCTAGAGATAAGCATCCCATTAGTGCTCCGATTGCCATTGCAAGTCAAATTGGCAATCTCTTCAAATGTGAACTCTGAGGATCTTCAAGGTATGTCGTCTTCTTCCAACCGTGTACTAACAAACATACTGTACCCTAAAACTCGTGGTGGTAGGCCCTATATTGTGCTATGACGGAGCTGTAACAAACCTCCATACCAATGTGTGCTTTCTCTCCTCTTCACAGTTACAGCCTGAGCAGAAACCTCTCAGGAATGGCCATTGCAGACATCACACTCCTCAGTGGCTTCGAGGCACAGACTGAAGACCTGGAGAAGGTCAGTCACTAAGGGGCGAAAGAACCCTCTCCACGGCTTGAGGTTAGCGTTAGCGTTAGCTGCTTCGTGCATCTTGTCAACATTCTCCTTCGGTCTCTGTCAACAGCTGAAGGAAAAACCAGAAGAGTACATATCGCACTATGAAACGTCACATGACAGAGTGCTGATCTACTTTAACGAGGTGGGACTTTCTCATCATAGAACTTGTCAAACTGTATACACCAGGACCTCGTAGAATGTTTCCAACCATATACTACTTCCAAATTTCCCTTTGAGGATGAATGCATTTCTGTCCGATCTAATCTCTAAACCCCAAAATGTCGTCTCACAATCGTATTCAAGTTGTTCGAGAATGAAGAGTGCATTACATTCCGCGCAGTGCAAAGGATTCCCATTGGTCTGCTTCAGCCAGCTCAAGCTTTATTTTATGACTACTATGAACCAGGTATGAATAACCCTAACCCTT
Source organism: Mallotus villosus (assembly GCA_903064625.1). Classification (NCBI taxonomy): domain Eukaryota; kingdom Metazoa; phylum Chordata; class Actinopteri; order Osmeriformes; family Salangidae; genus Mallotus; species Mallotus villosus. Next base: position 174,583 of record CAEFZP010000254.1, on the reverse strand, counting down.
TTATCCATACCTCCTCCATAATTCTTCAACTGAAGTTTGTGTGAAATGATAAAACCTTAGTTGAAGTAAGAACGGTGTTATCGCCTGTTGTATGAGGCTCCCCCTGTCTTTACAGCCAGGAGGTGCGCTGTTTTGTACTCTGCCCCTCAAAGAAGCAAGATGATCGCTCAATTGTGTGAAGGGAGCGTGTGCCAGTGTGCAGAGAGTAGGTATTTGTTTCCTGGGCACATTCATCAAAATTTCCTCACAAGTTTGAACCGTTGTGTAATCATGTGTACTCGCTTGTCTAAAGGACCTTGTCATAAGGAAAGGACGTTTTACGATAAACCGATGATTGGGGAACGGGATCGTCAGGAACATGCATGCAAATACCCTCTTGTAGATTATGGTCTGTATCACAATATATAGACTCCAATGACATTGATGTGGTCATTTGTACACAACGTGAGTTGATTAATACAATGTGGCTTTTTTGTATATTAGGTTACAAAGTTGAGGTTCTTAATGTGACGGTGAAGAGTAATTTTGAGCTCTACGAAACTAAAGTGGTGGAGGTACTCAGAGCAAGTAAGTGTCTAGTAAACCATAGTTACCATGTGTAGTAAACCAGTTACCATGTATAGTAAACCAGTTACCATGTATAGTAAACCATAGTTACCATGTGTAGTAAACCATAGTTACCATGTGTAGTAAACCAGTTACCATGTATAGTAAACCATAGTTACCATGTGTAGTAAACCATAGTTACCATGTGTAGTAAACCATAGTTACCATAGAATAGAATAGAATATATTTATTTGTCATTGCACAAGTACAACGCTCTCAGACACTAAAACAGTACAATTAAAGATTGAACATATAGGCTATATATATATACATATTTACACAAGTGTAAATTTAGTGCTGTACCATGTATAGTAAACCATAGTTACCATGTGTAGTAAACCATAGTTACCATGTATAGTAAACCATAGTTACCATGTGTAGTAAACCATAGTTACCATGTGTAGTAAACCATAGTTACCATGTGTAGTAAACCATAGTTACCATGTGTAGTTTACCATGTGTAGTAAACCATAGTTACCATGTGTAGTAAACCATAGTTACCATGTAAAGTAAACCATAGCCATAGATTAGTAGCTGCAATGCCTGTGTTCTAACGTGTTGATGGTCCCTCAGACACAGACATGGAGATGGAGATGGAGAAGAGCCTGATCCGAGTGTTTGCTAAGAGGCTGCACTGTAAAGGAAAGCTGCAGACAGGAAAGCAGTACCTGATCATGGGCAAAGATGGCCTAACCACTGACACCAGTGGCCGGTAAGTGCAGTCAAGATGTCCGGTTTTCAGATTTATATCCGTGTGTCTCTGTTTCTGACTCTGTCTTTTGCTGGCTTATCTTTTTGTCTCTCTCTCTCTTTCTTTCTCTCTCATTCCCTCTCTCTCATTCCCATCTCTCCCTTCTCTCATCTCTCTCTCTCTCTCTCTCTCTCTCTCTCTCTCTCTCTCTCTCTCTCTCTCTGTCTCTCTCTCTTTCTCTCTCTCTGTGTCTTTCAATAATATCTCTTCTCTTCTTACCCACAGGATGCAATATCTGTTGGAATCAACAAACTGGATTGAACAGATACCGAGCCAATGCAAAGGAACACATGCCAAGCGCTACTGCACCCATTTTAATAAGTTTGTAACTGAGTATAGATTGAGTGGCTGTACCCAGTAAAGAGTTTAGTTCTCTAATACATTGTTCTTGTCAATCATACCAACATACTTACAGTGATCTTTAAAATACTCTATTTCAATGGACTCATTGTTTAATACTGTGTGTGTTCCATCTTCTTCAATAAAATAATACTTTCACTGCCATCTTGTTAATATTTACAAAACGTGTGCGATAATTGAAGTTGAGATGTTTCACATTATCGTAATCACGGCAATGTTATGCTAAAAGACAATATTTGATTTGGATCACAAGGTAACCAGTTTTACAAATCACTCATTTCTGGCAGCATGCAACAACAAAAAAAACCACTCCAGCAAAGTACATAGCATGAGGGAAAAGCCACGTACTCCCCCTGTTTAATGTTCAGCCAGTGGTTAAGATTCAGTCGAGTTTGCCGGTGTGATTTAGCTTTCCCAGCAGTGGTATTTATTTTTTATGTCGGTTTTTTTCTTCTTCACCTGAGGCAGTCAAGGACATAAGAGAGCTCTCTGTGCTCAAAACAACCCTGACCCCCCCAGGCCCAGTAACCCCGCCACCACTTTCCCAATATCTGTACGGGAAAGGGGTGGGGGTGGGGGGACGGCGATGGGGGCGGTGAAGGTTGTGCACCAGGGTTAATACAGTGCATCTACATTGAAGGACTGCAGCTGACCTGACAGGTACAAACCCAGAGCAACATGGCTCATGTTGAGTCTACAGTGACACACGTTGGCTTCAACTTCATCACCTGACCATGACAGGTCATGTGATGTCTGTCATAAAGACATCACATATGTATCCAAATACATGGATGGAGACAGCCCCAAAGGGCTATCCTTTGTCGAGTTATGAGAGAGAGGCACAGGGAGAAAAGGGAAGAGAGAGGGGACAGTTTAGAAGTGAGGGCGTGAAGAAGGAGGGTTCTGAAGCGGGAGAAGCAGGGGAACAGGCCTGGGCTTATGCGCTTATATTATTTTAATCTCTGAAGCCCGCTCCAATGTAAGCAACATGAGAGCACTGGCCGTCACTTCAATCACATCCAGGTCAATGGCTGTCCTGTTCCTGACTTTACCATCAGACTTCTCATTAAATGTGAATCAATAAGGAATAAGCAAATACACATACCACAACATCACATATTTTCACATCAGAAATACCTTATTTGACTGTTTGTGAGTAACACCTTTTGCACATTTCAAATCGTACACGTTTGTTTATATTATTTCCTAAATGGTGTGCGTCTGGGATTAGCATAATGCTACCCCACCAAGTCACCTGTGGTGGTGCCTACTGTAGTAGACTGTAAAGCACTGTTTTCTATGTAGACTACTGTCGAATCGAAGATTTGTATCACAAATATAATATATAATATTCCAGACACATTACTCTGCTTACACATGACATTTGCAAAGTAACACCTTGCATCCAGATAAGCAGTATTCACTAGAAAATCAAACTGGATATATTAGAGGAGGTGCATATCAGAATAGAAACACAGTGTCCGTAAAGCAGGTCAAAGACATCAGAAGCTAAGTTCTGTCACGGCGATGGTAAACTAGGATCATGGGATACGTGTTTTGTTAGGTGCCCATGGAGTCGTAGCTCGCTCACGGTTTGGCTTCACCCATTCTCCAGAGGCCAAGGCAGGGTCAGAGGATGGAGGGTGGTCCGCACAGAGATGGAGGGAGGAGGCAAGGAGGGCGGAGTCGTATCTGTGCCCGGCCACCAGATGGAGGCACCGATGGTGTCGGACCACCCAGCCTGGAAGCTGCTCTGTGGGGGACAAGACGTTCCTTCTCTTCCATGTGGATGGGAGGGTCAATCAGCTCAGGATGTCTCTGGATTCAGAGTCGACCACCTACGCCCTCAAGCCCATCGTGTGCACTACCACACATCACCCACAGGGGGCCTTGAAGGAGTGAGCGAAGCATATTGTTTTCAGTATTTTTCCGCTTTTCGGCACAGGTCATGAAGTGAACTTAGACAGTGTGACATTGAAATTGCTATATTAACATTGCTTTATTATTATTTGTATTATTATATGTCCTTTTCCACAGGGAAATGTATGTATTGATGAATCATTTCATTATTAAGTTAAAAGGCACCCATTGAGTTGTTTCTGTATGTGCAGTAGGATTTTGTGTTAGTGCTTGTATGTGTGTGTGTGTGTGTGTGTGTGTGTGTGTGTGTGTGTGTGTGTGTGTGTGTGGTGTGTGTGTGTGTGTGTGTGTGTGTGTGTGTGTGTGTGTGTGTGTGTGTGTGTGTGTGTGTGTGGCATGAGAGGGTTTGTTTGTTAGTGCGCGTGTCTATTTGTGTGTGTGTGCATGTAAAGAGAGTACTGTGCTTGCACATGGTTTACAAAGGCCGGCTGCTGGGTGGTCATTTAGGCAATGATTGCAACGCAGTACTACAGTGTTTGTTAGCTGGTGGATATTTGGTAACTTACATAACTCCCACGTAGCTCCATCTCATTAGCTCCAACAAGCAAGCCATTCATATGGAACGATGTTCCTCTTGCCCAGCTATGGAGGTGAATACCTGTGGTGTGAGGCTGTGTATTACTGCTGAATCACGGGTGTCTGAATGACCAAGGGCTTTTGATGCAAGCCTGACTGATCACAGTGTGTTCAGAAAGAAACTGGATGTAATTGGGTTGGACCCACTGGGCAAGTCATAACATCAAAGTGTGAATTGATTCAAACACGGTTGAACATGAAATGTCCTTGTTGTGTTTATACCCATTAAATGATGAACATTAACCTTAAATGATGAGTGTGACGTCGCATACAACATTTGCATACCCCCCTTCCCAATATAACAAATATATATAAATCAGTGTGTATGTGTATTATATTTGTAACCAACTAGTCCTCATCTAAATCAAATGTAAGTAGTCCTAATCAAAACATTTCAGCAGTGGTTGGGTAAGAAAGAACAAGGTGGGTGGAGGGTGGAGGCAGGAGGAGGGGGGGAGTCCTTAAGTAGCTGCAGACTTTATCACCCTGCTCCTTTCTAGTGGCGCTCCAGTCTCCCTCTCTCTCTTCCTTCCTGCCTCCCACCAAGCTCAGACAGACTCCATGAAGTTCTCCAGACAGATGGAGAGTAGCACAGACTGACAGACGCGAAGCCAAGGAGGAAATCACCGATCACTGCCCAGGTGAGTGACCGTCCTTACGTGACTATTGGAAAGTTCACCTGAATCCTAACTTGCTAGCACGGGCATCATAAATATACAGTGATACAGTCTGCAGTGACTGTTTCACAATTGGCCTATTTTGGCTATACCCGTAACGGTCACGGTCTAATATTTGGATGGACTGATCCTCGTGTGAGAGGATTGTTCATGTTTTGCCTATTTTAAAACTCAGTTTCTTCATCTGTGCAAAATTAGACAAATTCGTTTTTTATTTCAATCGATTTAATACAAGGGCAACACGAACAAGGATGCTGAGGAGTGGCAATGCATTGAATCAGTATCTGTTAAAATACACAGTTGCCGTTTCATCAGTACTACAACTGTCTTGAATGGCTATCATGATTTACTCACGATCACTGTCATAGTTTGAACTTCTAAACACACAAAATCTTATGTAAACCTTCTAAGACAATACTTCGCTTTTGTTCACAATTCAATGCCCAGACTCTTCAAACGTATCCTTGAGCACCTTCAGCATCTCTCGCACGTTTTCCTCTTCTACTCCGTCAGAGCAGTAAAAGATCGGCACCAATTACTTTGTGGTTTCCATGAGGAGTGTGTGTTGGTTATGCAACCTTCTCTAAAGTCAAAGAGGTCCAGTCTCCAGGAGAGCTATACAGTACCACGTTGTTGGGCCCCTGCACAGGCTTTCCTCTGACTGCAGCTTCTGGCTGTCTCTCTCTCACCAGCCACCTCTCTCTTTCAAGCTAAAAACCAAACCTCCCGGGAATTCACTCAACCATATCATTTTCAACTGAAGTTAATCAACATTTAGTTGTATTCATATGATTCATTCTTCCTTTTAGTAGGTTAGCGGTACCTGTTTTTTGATTAAAAACCTTTCTCTGTTAATATACATTTTCTTTTAGCTTCATAATCCTTGTGCCTTGATGACTTAGTACATGCAAACATGCAGATCGGTGTAATTGAATCTTGTGGACAGTTTTACATCAACAGCCCCCCCAAGATACACAAATTGAGCGCAGTTGCATGCGCAGCATAATGTCTCCTTTCTTCTCAACGTGATGCTAATACTTGGAAGTGGGAGTTTTAGGAGTGATCGGGAAGAGGGGGAGGGTTTGTGCATGTAGAAGGGAAGTAGGGCTGTGCAATTGAATGTGAGCGTGTGTGGGTCCATGACACCCTGGAAAACAGTCCTGACACCAGGTAGAAACCTCATCTATGGTGGCCTCTCATGTATTCATCCAAGTACACTCAAACCGATGTTTAAACTGATAACATTCAGTGAGAATTTAAACAATGTTTCATTTTTCCTTTTCTAGTAACACCCTGTGGATTTATTTGACTGTCCATCACTGAGACATAGAAGAAGGAGTTTTTTGTTCCTCACAAGCACTTCATTTACAAACCTTAAAAAACGGTTTTACCTTGATATCCAGTTACTGGTCTTAAAGGTAAAATGCTGTTTACACTGGCCCTGCTCCTCCTGGTCACCCCATTACCCTCTCTCCAAACCCCAACCAATGAGAAGAGGAACTCCACAGGAAGTGACCAGCCCAAGCCAAATGTCGTTCTCACCCTGGTGAAACCAAAACCCGTAGCTGTGATCGCTAAACAGCCCAACAAGACCCCTCGCCCCACCCCCAAACCAACCATCAACCTGACCGTTTTGACCCCCTTAGTCCCTACCAAGCCCCCCGCAGTCAGTGCTCCCAAGACGGTCAAAGACAAGACCCAGCCCCTGCCCCACCACCCCCTGCCATCAAGGTGATCCTTACCGACGGCTGCCTCCACAAGGACACCCATAGTCACTCTTCCAACACCCCGGAGCAGGGCCAGGAGCTGCAGCTGGAGCTGAAGCCTGGGTCTCCACTGATCATGACCCACAAGATCAGCCTGGTGCCTGGGGGCTGCACAGGGGGCTGTGTGGCCGAGATGGCTGCCCTGAAAGGACGCGTATCCAGGCTGGAGAAGGAGATGTCGGCCATCAATGAGCAATGTACGACCTCACATCCCAGTTCTGTTCTTCAATATTCTTCGATCTTACACTTGTTGATACATCTCGAGCATCTATATAGGATGTAGAATGATAGTGATGCAGCCAGCTAGTCCAGTCAAAGTGTCGATGATTTGTCTTCTCGTAAACCAGGTCCCTGCTCAAAGGTGAACTGCCCGAATGACTGTGGCGGACGAGGTAAATGTGAGAAGGGAAAGTGCATCTGCCTCCCAGGATTCCTTGGGCTTGACTGCAGCAAGTGTGCCCCCGGATCTGACTGCAGTAAAAGTGAGTCACCCGTGTTAGTTTGTCTGACTTCCTGATCATGTGACTGATCCTCCTTCGGATCCTATAGTTCACCTTCACTTCCTGTCTCTTTTCTTTCCCCAGAGGATGTTAAAGACAAGGTGAAGACGACAGTGGAGAAGGTAACCCTTGAGAGCAATGCTAACAAGACCAGCACGCAGGTGAAGAAGGTAGCGAAAGAGGACGATTCCAAAACCAAAGTCAAAGTGGTCACCGTCACTGCGGTGAAACCGCAGGTTGCGGTTACTAAGACTACCGGCAAGGCTGGACAAACCAAGATCACACTGGGCCGTCCGACAGTGGCACAGGTCCTCTTAAAACACGATGGAGGAAAAAAGCAGAAAGAAGCTCTCAAAGGCGAAACAAAGGTTTTTCTCCCTAAGAAAATACCCAAACCAGACCTTAAAGGCAAAGTGACCGTTCAGGACCAACCTCTTAACGACACCATCACCCACCAGACTATTGTGAAGAAATCGAACGGCACCACTAAAGGCAAAGACAACGCGAACAAGACTAGCCCAAGGAAGGAGAACCTAGAGCAGTCCACTCTGTCTGAGAAGAACTCCACCCAGACATCTGGGAAGAAACCCACCAAGAAGGTGAACGAGAGCGTCGCCAAGGTAACCGTGTCGGTCAACAACACCCAAACGGCGACAGGCAAAAAGAAAGTTTCACAGAAGAGTCAGTATTTTGTGAACGTGACCACACCGAGTCCAGAGGTCAAAGTCACAAAGGTCGACAAGACGATGGTGCCGCTGGTGAACGCCACCAGGAGGTCTCTGCCGACCGGCCTCGGTTCCGTCAAGGTCCAGAACATCTCCTCCTACGGTTTCACCCTCACGTGGTCCGCTCCGCAGGCCATGTTCAAGAACTTCACCGTGACCAGACGGGACCTGAGGGCCGGGGGCGAGGAGGAGGAGGAAGCAGAGGACGGAGCTCTCGGAGGACAAGACAAAGGACTGGCGTCGGCAAACGCCACAGAGAGTGCTGGCAACGGAACCGCGTCCTCCGCCAAGGTTCTCAGTGGCTCCAAGTCGAAGGCTGACGGCAAGCACACCAGGAAAGTCTCCATGGCTCTCCCTGGAGGGGTTCGCTCGGTGGAGTTTGGCAACCTGCGTCCTCTGACCCGCTACGCGCTCAGTATTTACGGCACGGCTCCTGGGAAGAGGTCCAAAATCCACAGAGTGACCATCACCACAGGTGACCAGAACCACTCCTTCTGAACTTTGAATGCTCAGATCTTTATTTAAACACTCTTACGGCAGCATTATATTCTGCCACATTTGTTCACAATGTACAACTCTTAAGTGGAACCTGACTCTTCCCTTGACCCCTCTCTCCTCCCTCTCTCTTTTAAATCTCTCCCCGCCCTCTCTCTCTCTCTCTCTCGCTCTCTCTCTCTCTCTCTCTCTCTCTCTCTCTCTCTCTCTCTCTCTCTCTCTCCCTCTCCTCAGGTCCTGAGCCCCCTACAGACATGGTCTTCAGCAACGTCACCGAGTCCTCCCTCGCTGTGTCCTGGTCCAGACCCAAGAGCGCCCTCACCGGCTTCCAAATCACCTACACCAATATCGTCACTGGTGCGACTCTCTCCATTGGCACAATGCTCTTTAAATCCTCCGCATGTCTACCTAAAGAAATCCTGTAGCCCCAGGATGACATCCCTGTTTCTGTGCTTTGACAGCGGAGAGCAGCTCAGTGTCAGTCGATGCCCAGCAGTCCCACGTGGTCCTGCCCATGCTGTCTGCAAGCTCCTCGTACGTGGTCACCGTGACCTCCGTCCTGGGGAAGATCCCGAGCGACCCTGCCGTCGCCATCATGACCACAGGTGAGGGACTCGACATTCAGTCCATACATTCGACCGAGTCAGAATGGAGGAATGGAGACGGAGAGCGGTTGTTTTCTTCCCACTCGAATCCTAAACAGCATCACGACGACAACACAACATGCTTTACCGTGAACTGCTTCTCCCCCGCAGTGCCCGCTCCCCCTGTCCAACTCCAAGCCGTCAACATCAGCGACACCAGAGCAGTGCTGCAGTGGACACCCAGCCTGGGGAAGGTGGACCGTTTCATCATCACCTACGAGTCGGCCAAGAGTGAGTCAGCAAACACCTTCTCCCCCCCCCCACGGTGCTGCGGGTGGGGAAACGTCCATTTTCTGTTCCCAGAAACACTCGCGAGGCCCGTGACAGAAGCAGAGGTAACCTTCTCTCTCTCCTCTGCCCCCCCTCAGCGCCCAACGTGACGGTGTCGGTGATGGTGTCGGGGACCTCGGTGGAGCACCATCTGAAAGGCCTTCAGAGAGCCACCCTGTACACGGTCAAGGTGCTGAGCGAGAAGGACAGTCTGCGGAGCACGGCCATGGCCGCCACCTTCACAACCGCTAACAGTGAGGAGGTTACAAATACAAATGTTTCAAGTAAACAAATGTGTGTGTCATTAAAAGACTCGACATAACTTTTCTCAACACAGCACTTTTATACTACGACAAATACGGACAAATATAAGACAATATTCATGTAAAATATGATTGAAGACGTTTGCGCAGTCCTGTATGAGGAACCCTGGGATGTTTCCAAGTATTCTTGATCCTGTCTGTGTGTGCCCTGTACCTGTCTCAGTGGTGAAGGCCAGCGATGTCGACGCTCATTCCGCTGTGATCACATGGAAAGCCCCAGCCGTAGCGTTCCACAGCTACAGAGTGACCTATCAACTGGCAGGAGGGGAGGCCAAGGTGACCACACTCCCCCTGACCTCTGACCTCACATGTCTCCCTCACGAGTTCCTTCACAAGCACAGCTGTGGATGGGAGAATGCTAAGAGCCTGATATTCATTGCTGTCCTCTTTGTGCGTAGGAGGTTACACTGGACTCATCTGCGAGTGAGTGCAAGCTAACCGGACTGCTAGCCATGTCCAGGTACACTGTGCTGGTTCAGGGAGAGAGGGAAGGAGAGTACACGTCTGTCATCACCGCAGACTTCACCACAGGTGAGGCTTTACCCACCGGAGATGTCGACGTTTCTATAGGCGGCTAGTCTAAATCCAAACGAGGCGTCCTATCAGACGAAGTGTTCACCGGCATCGTGTGTTTTCCCCTCTCCCAGCCAAGCTGCGTTTCCCCTTCCCTACGGAGTGCTCCCAGGAGCTGCTCAACGGCGCCCTGCAGTCTGGGGAGGTGGACATCTACCCCCAGGGCAAGGAGGGAGGGGCCGTCAGGGTCTACTGCGACATGGAGACGGACGGAGGGGGCTGGACGGTAAGGAGAGAGGCTTCATGTATGATACTGATGCTTCAGGTGGGACAGACACTGCAGAGATACAGTGGTCTCAGACCCGTACTGCAATCACATCTTGGACGAAGCAGGACGCCTATACAGGATGTGATATTTAGACACGTTCCATGGTTCGCACTGCATCCAAATTGTTTTCTGAAGGCAGTTTTGCGGTTCTGATAGGTGTTCCAGAGGCGAGTGAACGGAAAGACCGATTTCTACAGAACCTGGAGTGAATACACCCACGGCTTCGGAAACCTCAGCGAGGAGTTCTGGCTCGGTAGAGTGATTATCATGAACCAATCCCGTCTGCCTTGGGATTCGAATACAAAGATTGTCATCGTAAAGCCTCATTAATATTGAGTTATGTTGAGTCACGTGTCAGGAAGTGACTCGCGTGTCAGGAAGTGACTCAGTTTACGGTTGTGACTCAACAGGAAATGAGCTGCTGCACAACCTGAGCAGCATGGGCCCTGTGAGTCTGAGGGTGGACCTGCGCTCAGGAAATGACACGGCGTACGCGCACTACTCCAACTTCACCATCGGGTCCGAGGTCAGGTCCTACGCCATCGAGGTCTTTGGCTACACCGGCACTGCAGGTGAGTCCAGAACTGGACAGTGATGGGAAACGAGATCTGGCAAAATCATAAATACATGATGTCTATCACATTACAGGTATATAATCCAGGTCTACTAAGTTTTATTTTCCACATATAACTATTGGTTCAACTCACTTCTCGGTATAAATCCCGCCCACCCGCGCCATCGAAAAGTTCACTTTTTGGTTAACTCCTTCTTCTCCTCCATCACGTCTGCCAGGTGACTCCATGAGGTATCACAATGGTCGCCCGTTCTCTACCAAGGATAAAGACCCCAACCCTCTGGGAATCCACTGTGCCAGGGCCTACATGGGGGGCTGGTGGTACAAGAACTGCTACAAGACCAACCTCAATGGTCTCTACGGTGTCAACAGCAACAACCAGGTATAATCTCCTCTCTAGCTCCTTCTGAAGTTCCACTAGCTACGACACGTTTTTCAAATGATTCGACATGTACACAGGTGTGGATATTAGTTTAGACTTGAGTCCGCTGAACGGACTCTTGTCTTCTACACTGTTGACTGTCTGGAAATCAATGTGATTGCCAACGACTCTTTTCATGTGCATATGATGTTATAACTGGAACTTCCTTGTGCTGTGCCTCAGGGCATAGTGTGGATAGACTGGAAGGGGAAGGACGCCTCCGTCGGCTTCGCTGAGATGAAGTTCAGACCAGCTGGGTTCTCCCCTGCCACCCATGGCTAAGCCCGTCCCCCGCCAGCCCTGCCGCCCCCAAAGCCCTTCGCTACGGAGAAACAGAAACGTGGACCGCCCGCAAGACCAAGACAAAGAGGGACGCCGCGCTTTCCGAGGCGAGGTTTCCACGTCAGATAGCATGTTCTGCGGTTTTTGACACGGCTGTTACAGAAGCTTATCTTTCAGTATTTGTACAGCGCTCCAGGTATTTTCGTCTGTGCCCTGTCCTTGTCATGCATGGAGAGCTGTCTCTCTCTCTCTCTCTCTCTTTAAACAAACAAAAAACGTACGCTGAGATTCGATGTACTAAGCAGACAGGAGATGTTAGTGGTGGCAGTATTTTGTATTTTTGTCGTTTTCTTATGACTCACATGACCCCACAATCTCCAACAAGAGTTCACACTCTGTCCCTCAAACACCTCCGGTGTACAGGAGATAGGTTTGCCACCTCACTACTACTGGAATCAAATATGCACTGCCTCTCCACTCTATTGGAATAAATGTGGCAAACCAGGATCTGAAGTTGGGTGACTTTATTTCGCCTCGTTGGGTGTATGTGTGTGTGAGTGTGTGTGTGTGTGTGTGTGTGTGTGTGTGTGTGTGTGTGTGTGTGTGTGTGTGTGTGTGTGGTGTGTGTGTGTGTGTGTGTGTGTGTGTGTGTGTGTGTGTGTGTGTGTGTGCGTGTGTGTGTGTGGGTGGGGGGGGGTCTGGGTTTCAATGAAAGCAAAACAAAGCCCTCTCCCCAGTGAAGCATCTTGTTTTCCTGCCCCAGTTCATCTCTCCACCAGGGTAAACACTGTCCTCTGTAAAGGTGAACACACAACCTTCAGAGAGGCCCCATGCTGGAGCACCCAAACCCTAACCTGGGCATTGTAGCCTTCCGGAACTGAGACTAGATCTTCTCATCCTGTAGTACAATAGACACAGACCCTAGGCACTCCCCTCTTCCCTGTGTGGTATTAAAACATGGAGCTGTTTGTCTTTACTGCACCACCTCGATCCTTTACGACAAAATCATCCCTTCATCACCATGAAGGGACAATCAAGGTGAAAACAATATTTCCCTAACCTTGAGCCAAGTGACACACACACACACACACACACACACCATACATACACCACACATAGACACTAACTTACACACACACACACACACACACAGACAAACACACTCACACCCTAAGGTTGGATGAGGTGGATATGTAGTATATGAGCAGAGGACAAAACAAGGCAGTGAAGGGCTGAGTCATGATGGTAATGGACGTATCAGTGGTGAGTTTGGGAGCTCTTTGTCTTGCTGCTAGCCCTGTGGTTACTGCTACCCTTTTCTGCTGGACACCATGACACATCCACACAGGGATTCACACAAGGTAATTTAACACGATGTCAATAACTACAATGTACAATATGATTGAGAAGAAGTCATTTCACATAGACTTGTTGGGATATAAGATGGACTATTGCTTTATGACGCTGCACATTGAGGCAGGTCCAATTTGTATTTCTGCCACTTTGCTTGCAAATCTAGGAGCAGCACTTACTCAAGGTTGGTGTGTCTGGATGTCCAGACTACCATGAAAAATGATTATTTACAGTATCGTTAGGTTTTGTGTTATTTTACGTTTCCCTTTCTCCTCAATGCAGCGCTTAAATCTAGACTCCTGGCCTCGGTCTATCAGTTTCTCCCCTGTTCTCCCTCTCCCTCCCCCTCCCTTCCGGGGCCTACCCCCTTACCTCTGGTGGGCAACATGTTTGAGCTGGCACACGACCACCTGCCCATTCACCTGACTACCCTGGCACAGCGCTATGGCAACATCTACCGCCTCAAGCTTGGCAGCACCAGTAAATATACATTTCCTCATTGCTCAGTTTCACTTCCAAACACTTCCAAAAGCATGACCTAAATAAATCTGTAGGGAATTCAGTGGTTTGAGTTTAGTTTTAAACTTTTCAAATGGTTGGCTATGCAGATGGATGGAGTTTTAGGGTTACTCTGTGGAAAAATGCTATCTGTTTCAGCCATGGTGGTGCTCAACAGTAACGATGTAATTAGAGAAGCCCTGGTGAAGAAATGGTCCGACTTTGCCGGGAGACCCCATTCATACACGGGTAAAACACCTAACGAAGGCAGCCGTCACTCGGTTGCGCTAATCAGTACAATACATTCCGACCACACTTTCTCCTCCTAACGGCGTCCGTACTCCCCCACCCCCTCACCCACCCCCCCCCCTCCACCCCGCGTGTGTGCCGGCCTCAGGAGACGTGGTGTCGGGGGGAGGGCGCTCCATCTCCCTGGGTGACTACAGTGACGAGTGGAGGGCTCACCGCCGCCTGGCCCACAGTGCTTTGCAGCGATGCACGCAGCAGTCTCTACACGGCGTCATCCAGAAACAGGCACTGCACCTGAGACAGGTAGAAAACACGGGTTCCGCTCAGAACCCCGCCACAGTGACGAGAAAGGAGGAGGAAGAGTGGAAAGTCCTGCAAAGAAGTCACGAGAACCTAATAGCTGCGTACATGGACATGACCCAATAATCGCACACGTTGACATGGCCAAATCACAAACCAATTATTCATCCATGTTTAAACGCATTTAAATACACCATGTATTGAGAAGCACAAATATGCCCAAAAATGCCGAGGCTCACTGTGACCACTCCAGGTGCTGTTGGACTACCAGGGCCAGGCTGTGGACCTATCAGAGGACTTCACTGTGGCGGCCAGTAATGTCATCACCACCCTGGCCTTCGGCAGAGAGGTGAGCATCTTCCTGGCTCTCTGCCGGTCCTTATGAGTGTGGGTCTCTTGTGGACAACCAGAGGCCCAGGATTAGAACTGGAGGCTCGTCTGTTCCTATACAGCTTTAGTCGCTGGAAAAACAAAACATAGCATGTATATAAGTATTTTTACACAGTGTGGCCGGCACATCCTAAAAACAGAGACCCCCAATGAACACATGTATTGCTGCTGGAAAAAGTGACTATTCATACAGGCTGACACAGGCTGCTTATCATGTGTGGCCCATGTAGGCACGAAGAATTCCATGAGGGATATATTACGGAATATATAACGGTTATAGACGTGGCATGACCGCTATGTTTATGGTGGTTTGACCAAAATATATCACGGTTCTCTTCTCTAATCTAATTCTTTCAGTATGTATATCCCTGTGTGCCATCTCTTGTGACAGTAATATCCTGTTATATGTTGTGACCCGCATGTTTGTGTTCCAGTATGAGAAGAGCTCCCATGAGCTTCAGCGGCTGCACAGCTGCCTTAACGAGATCGTGTCTCTGTGGGGCTCATCCTGGATATCTGCACTGGACTCCTTCCCCCTGCTGAGAGTCTGGAAACACTACATACTCACACGCACATATGACTAGATCCTACGCAGTAGCAAGAGATAATACTTGTTGTCAAAAGAACTTTCATGACAGAAAATCATGCCAGTTTGAGGCCAAGTTATAGCCTCTGTTGTTGTCGTTCCTTCCAGAAATTGCCCAATCCTCCATTTGCCCGTCTGCTTAAAGAGGTGGCAAGGAGAGATGACATCATAAGACAACATCTGAATGAATACAAGGTCAGAGCGCTAGACGTTTCTGAATGCTTCTGGTTTCTAACGTATCCACCAATCGTGGAATTTAGTACAGCCCAAAGTTAATCATGTACAATGATGCATATCCACTGTCAACGAATAATGCAGATGCAAGATTGCAAATGTGAGGATGCCATCACAGGGTCCCTTCTCCAAGGAATTGACCAATCACAGGCCAACTCGACACAGGGAATGGTAGAAACTAGTTGACTATGGTACTAATTCATCAGAACATTGAAGGTTAATGATAATGTGGTTAATACAACCAGTGTACTGGTCTATCTGCAGGTACTGACAGACACTCATGTCCACATGGCCACAGTGGACCTTCTCATTGGTGGAACTGAGACCACTGCTGCCTGGTTAAGCTGGACAGTGGCCTTCCTCCTACACAGACCGGAGGTACAGTAAACCATGCAGCATATCAGGGTCCTCCTGGGACTTGTAGTTTTTTTTATAAGATCAGAAATCAGACATTAGGGTGAATACTGGTAGGACACTCTGAACCTTTCTTCACTGAAAGGGTGATGAATATGGTGCATCACACCCAATGACTGTAAAGACAATGGACATAGTAAAAGCCCCTAAAAAGTGAAGTCAAAGCATCTTGATCGCCCCCATGTGGCTGGCTGCAGTATAGGTCATAAGTCCCGCCCCCTCCATGTTAGCAAATGGGACATGAGACAAACTCAAAAGTCGAAGTGCATGTCTAATACTTATTTTTCAAAGATGGTTTCCGTCATTTAAGGTAGTTCTTATCACGCTGATGTCTGTTCAAGTGGTCATTTTTATGATCAGTCTGTTTCATTTGTTATTTGACGATAGAAAAAGTGGTTAGTGTGTGCTTCCGATTTGGTCGGGCGAGTGCCCCTTGGTCACACCCCAGGAAGTGATGCCACAGCCTCAAAACCTATATATTTTGTATCTGATCATTGCTGATGAGCTGATGAAAGATAAAAAAGTCCCACTTTACCAGTATCCACCCAACTAAATGTTGATGATTGAAACCTCTGTGTATGTGTCCAGGTGCAGAGCTTGGTGTATGAGGAGATGTGTCGGGAGCTAGGTGGACGCTACCCTCAGTACAGCGACAGACACCGCCTCCCGGTGCTGTGTGCCGTCATCAGTGAGGTGCTCCGACTCAGGCCGGTGGCGCCGCTGGCCGTCCCTCACCGAGCCATCAGGGACAGCAGGTGACCCGCACACACGACTTTACCCCCGGGTTGTATTTCCTATGTTACACTGTATCTTTAACATGATGTATGTGGTGTACTCATTTTATGACATATCGGGTGTGTTTTCTTTCACTAAAATATATATCAGGTGTTTTTATTATGCACTAAATCAGATGATTTATGGTATCATATAATTGAATCTGGTTCTTGGCTTTGAGAGCCAAACTTCAGTTTCTGTACTATTTCCTCATTTTCCTGGGTCAGCTTGTTTCCTCTAAAGGTTATTTCACATCATGTCGTTGCGTCAGTATTGCAGGATATTTCATCGCCAAGAACACAGTCATCATCCCTAATCTGTTTGGAGCGCACCACGACCAGGCAGTTTGGACGGACCCCTACTGCTTCAAACCAGGTGCTTGGCTGTTGAGTGCATTCCTCTCACCCAGCCCAGCGCAGCCCAAACCCAGCAGCTCCAGAAAAGACTAACAGTGGCCCCTCTCTCTCTCTCTCTCTTTCAGAGCGCTTCCTGGAGGGCGGGGGGGCCTCGGCGCGTGCTCTCCTGCCTTTCGGAGGCGGGGCCAGGCTGTGCCTGGGGGAGTCGGTGGCCAAAATGGAACTCTTTCTGTTCACGGCCTACTTGCTGCGTGACTTCCAGTTCGTCCTCCCCGTGAACGAGGCTCTGCCCGATCTGAGGGGCGTGGCTAGTGTGGTGCTCAAAGCCAAGGCCTACAAGGTTGTGGCGCGCGCCAGGCCTGCGTAACGTCTCCTACAGTAACTCTACTATCTAACGGGTCGTGATCTCATTCTAATGACGTTTCGATACTCTAGGGTTTACACAGTTACAGTAAATATCAATAAAATAGTTGTATATTTGAGATGGAGTGGGAAGCTTTTATTGACCGTGATGGTGAGGGGTGGCCGACTTGTGCTGCTTGGAAGTTTCACCTAGAATGCTTTCAGTCTCGTATAGATCCGAGACTAAACCAACTGTGGCCCAGTAGGAGGAAGAGACCCATGCGGTCAGTGTGGTGAACAAGTGATTGCAGTAAACTGATACTACCAAAGCAGAAGAGGACAGCTTGAGCACTTAACACAGAACCTTGCAGACAGACTTCTAGTCTCTCACTATGGAATTGTTATTTCTGCCACAATTTTTGACACCATTTCTGCCACAACTTCTGACACAATTTCTGACACAATTTCTAAATTCGATCTGTGCAACAGCTTTCTTTGCCAACAGTCCAACAGCAGAGTCGGCTAGATTCTGTGACTATGAAGTACTGTAACCAGTGGTATTACAGCACAAGACCTCTACAGAGTCAAACAGACCACAACCAAACAGATATTAGCCAGGTAGAGAATGCTAATGGTGTTTAATAAAAGAGAAATTGAAAAGATGTGAGGTGGGATAAAGAGTTAGGGGGGGAAAGGAGGATTGAGGAGGGGGCAGACAGGAGTGAAGGAGAGACGTTAGTTGGTGTTCTGGAGGGCCTGCCCTGGGCGTGTTCTGCGCAGGATTCTCATCAGGTTCCTCGACATAACGTACGGCTTCTGCACGCTGCCATCATTCCTCTCTAGGTCCTCCACTGTGGAAGCAAGAGGGCAAGAGTCACTCTACTCTACTCGGTTCGACTGTATTCTATTTGAATCTACTCTAACCTAGTCTGCTCTACTCTACTGTGATCTGCTCAGCTACAATGTGCTCTGCGGTCCCCTTAGCGGAGTGGTACGTACTGAAGCACATGTAGAGGGTGTCGATGCACATGCTGTAGACACTGAAGAAGCCCTGAGCGATGAGGTAGGCTGCTACTATCACCGTCTGGATGAAGAAACCACCAGGCAAGCTCAGTCACACCTTGTCAACGCAACGACCAACACACCGACGCATACCGCATCTCCACTGTGACGGGTTACAACTTACAATGCTGGGCACCCAGTAGTAGTTGAGCATGTTGGCTTGGAAGGCATCCTCAGGCATGTTGATCCCGCCAGAGAAGAAGAAGAAGGCCGGCACACCTGTTACATCATAGGTGAGTTTAATCGTAAAAAAGGGGTGTTATGGTACATGCGAAATAAAGATGCCCTTTCGTCATTCCGAATGATTCTATGTTTGAGTCGGAAGTGAACATAAGGTCGGTTTTGGCGTGGCCTTACCAACTGCTGCGACCACTACGAGTTTGCAAAAGAACAAGAGCATGTCGGCCACACCGTCCAGTACTACCACCCTGTGGACGAGAGAGGTATTACAAAACATAAATCTGTAAATCCCTCAAAACCTACAGATTCATTATTACATTTTCAACTGAAAATAGACGTTTTATTACCGGCTAATGTTCCTCAACAGTAGTGAATAGGCAATGTGTGCTGACACAGCGAAGTTCTCTCCATACATAGCCATCTGCGGATTGTCCAGATTTAAAGACGACAAATAAGAGTTGATCCACATTTGCTTAATACATTGAACAGGGACAAAAGAACTCTAGCTGCTAAACCAAAAGAGACAGGTGCAAACTGACGAAACTGACCGCGATGAAGGCGTTCCTGCTGACGTATTTGAGACAGCCCTCCAAACAAATGGAGCAGGGCCGGAAGCAGGTCACCAGGAAGCGAGCGCACGAGCCTTTGGAATCTACCGGAACATGACAGTGGAGGCGTTCCTTCAACAGGTCTGAACTGAGCAATGGTGTGCTGTATCTACATAAACAGGAGGGAGAACGGGTGTTCGGGTCCCTACCACGGCACTTGCGGTCCAGGTATTCCATCAGAATCCTGGGAAGCTGGAAGATGAGGAGCGTGAGGGAGCCGATCGCCAGAGAGCCAACGTGATACCTATCGTAGACAAAGGTCAGAGCATGAAGCAAACACACGTTCACCTTACAAGGAAGGTTCTAGCACTCCGTTGATCCATCGCAACGTCGCAGCTGGCTTCGACACGAGTTCTCATTTCTAACTCTCTCTTCGAGACTAGTTGAGCCTCCTGGTATCGAAGATCCAGTGCCTCACAGTTTGAGGTCTTACCGTAGCGTGTGGACGAAAGCATGGCTCAGGGGGAAGGCGGGGATGTCATTGGGTTTGGTAAAGGCCCAGTAGTAGGATGAAAACACCCCAGCCAGGGTGGTCTGTCCCAGGGCAATGACAAAGTTGACACACCACAGGAAGGCAAAGACGTTGAAGAGCTGGAGGCCGACCAAGTGCCTCTGGAAAAACCCTTCCTCGTCGTACTTGTAGAAGAGGCATCGCGCCGCGGGGCAGTCTGGGTAGATCGAGGAGTCGAACGTCTGATAGGAGAGCAGGGAACAGGAAGTATACGAGGACACAAGGGTTTAAGGGGATTCACAAGGACGCATAGCCCCACACGTAACTCCAAACATCGCCTGAACCATGAGCCTTGCTGGTGTTACCTGTGGGCGGCAGTCTTGTGTTCCGTTGATAAGGTCGCAGCCAGGCATGATGGTGTTATTCAGAGACACCACTCTGTATACAGGGATTCCGGAGGTTGCCAGGTACAGAGCGGTTATCCCCCAGTAGGAGACACACACCACCACCAGCACAAAGGTAAACAGAGGGTATACAAGGGTGGACATCATGCAACCCACGGCCCTGCAGGAGCGATGAGAGAGATATGATTCACTCGGATCGATTCAAGTGTTGTACTCTACTCCTGTTACCTGAAAGATTGACCTGTGAAAGCTGAATCCGGAATCTAACCTGCTGGACTCCTCAACGAGAGACACAGCTGTGACCACACTCCTCCTGATACAGCTGAGGGCCACAAGGAGAATGAACTCCACCACACACAAGACGATCACTGGGGAGGGACAGAGAACGATAGAGAGAGGGAGGAAGAGAGAGAGGAGGGAGAGAGGGAGAGAGAGAGAGAGAGAGAGAGAGAGAGATGTTTCCAGCCTGTTGTTTCCAGTGAAACAAGCACAATGTCAGCATTTAACACAATTGTGAATGAACTCACAGAAGGCCAGCCAGGTCTCTTTGACTTGAAAGTAGACGGACACGTTATCCTTGAACCTGATGTCACCAATGGTCATTTTAGACTTGCTGAAATTGGAATATTCTATGTAGCAGCGAAATATACCTAAAAGGAAAGAGAGACAAAAATGGACACTGGAAGGGGGGAAATGAAGCTTACATACAATTGCAGTTGTAAAGCACTGAACACTTCAGGTCTGAAGCTTGGTGTCATCACACTTACCATAGCCTCCCATGGCTAGCACTCCCAGGATAAGCACCCAGACCAGAACAAAGGCCAGATACCTCAGCAGCAACAGGAAGACCAGGCTGACCACCATGGCTACTATCATACCACTGAAAGCACAGCAAACACAATGGTTTAACGCTCATACACAACAACAATTCTGTAGCCATCTGTACCATGTGAGACAAGGCAAATAATCATCATTTTTTCAGACTTACAGTAATATCCAGTACCAGGAAGAAGCAAAGTCTTCAAATATCCTAACTCCTACGGCTTTGGTGTTATAGCCTGTTATTAGGGAGCTTGAGGGAAACAAGGTTATGTTTAGGGTATACATACATATAATAAAGAGGTAAAGAGGTCAATTTGCTCAGTCATTGTCATCATCAGTACTATCACATACACCTACAGTACATCCACTGTTCTACGTCTAAGTCTTGTGGGTGCTGGGATATCTACCGAATGGCTGTGGTAATACTGGTAACAGTTTCGTTGACATCGGCCTTTCCAGGCAAAGTGAAGTTGGAGGGCATCTTTCTTAGAGCAGCTAGAGTGGGTAAACATCTCCCCAAAGCTGAGTGGGACATCACAACATGGACAAACTCAGTGAACTATACATGACTACACATCCATGTCATATATTAGTCATCTCAGATATGTATTTGATTATTCATTACAGAATACACAATTAAGCAACTTTACCTGGTTCACTTGGGATATAGAAGGACGGGCAAAGTTCCTGATCAAGGATGCCTTGGACAGTCTAAACAATAAAAGAGAAGCTTCAACATGCATGATCAAATCAAAGTCCTGGTCCTAACTGTCAATAACTCAATTGATAGCACTACAATCGATTCCAGTAAATGGACTGTACCAGTGCTGTCTTCGCCAGGTCAAAGTTGGGGTCGCAGTACTGCCGCGGGAAGAAGTCCATGGGGATGGCACCTGCTTTATAAGCAGCTTCTGGTAACATCCAGTACCGGGAGGGACACTTTGTGACGCACACCTGCCGAGCAAGAGAGACCGCGAGTGAACGAGTGAGTGTGAATGGGTGGGTGGGTGAGTGGGTAACTTACTGACTGACTGACTGACTGACTGACTGACTGACTGACTGACTGATTGACTTGACTGACTTGACTGACTGACATCACCTGTGTTGTAGGGCACTGACGACCATTCAGTGCTGCAGCCATCGTATTAGTAGTGGTGACACACTTCAGTATGTCCAGATAGAACATGCTGGGCTTGTTCCTGAAAACACAAAGTACAATGTCACAACTGAATGATAGGATACTAAACAAGCAAAATGCCTGTGTTGTATGTTCTGTACACCATATTGATTGTTTCAGGAAGTGGCTTACAGGGTGAATGTCTGTGTACATAATGCTGACCCCTCCACCCTCAGACACCAATGAGAAGGAGACTACTACCTACAGTAGATACTCACACATTCATACCGGTACCACAGAACATTCCAGTCGAGTTCCTGGGGAAGAGGACATGGCGAGGGTCTCCAAACAGCCAAGCTGGGGGACAGGGAGAGAAAGGGGGTTATTCCCTCTAAGTGGTTAGGGCGTATTGCTATGAGAAGGAGTGATATCACTCAAAGAGGAAATTATCTGAAAATGTTGAGCGGTCTTACCCAGAATTCCCACAACCATGTAGGCAGCAACTGCCACGAAGAGAGTACAACAGGCCACATCTGTGCAATGTCTGAAAATAAAGTTGCAAAATGAACTCCAAAAAGTGTCTGACTGATATCATAGTAACTGCCCTTAATTAGTCATATCGAGCGATCATTCTTAGCAAACCTTTTACGGATCAATCCAGAAAAGAGAGGGTCATATGGGCCTAGAATAAAAAAGCCGAGGATACGGTTATGATATATGATTGGTTTGTGGGAAGAGTTCAAGGTGTCGTTCAGTCGTATTTTCTAAACGCACAATGCTAGATTAATAAACTCACCGTGATTCACTGGCTTCATTTTACCGCTGTTGCGGAGAGGACGACACATTTATTAACGGTTTTGCAGGTAAAAGCGTCCTCATACAGAGGAAGTTAGGGCCCTGTTGTGATCTAACGTAGAGATGAATGTGAAATCTTTACCGTGATTACCCACTATGACGCAATAGACGCGTACGTTGCCAAAGCAACACAAGCCGTGGCCGTAGCCAACTGTTTAGTAAGTAATGCACCTGTGTTCGTTGAAACTGTTGATGTCAAACAAAGTATATCCATGGTATTAAATATTACAGAATAAAAAGGGTTCTATCGGATATACCCAACTTGTAGGCCTACTCATCAGCCTAGCCCTGACCTTGCATCAGTGATAGCCGTACCATGTAGCCTACAGTAGGCCTATGGAGATCGAATGACATTGCCTACTGACTGTGTAGTAGGCTTACTCTAACAGCTTGTCTTTCTTTTTGTTTAGCATGTAGGCTAGGCTACATGACAACCAATAATCCCGTGTTTTTGTGGACCAATGTAGAATGTATTTTTATTATAATATTTGTTCGTCGGTTTAAAAGTGTGTGTCAGAGATAATTTAATTAGAGCTAGCCTATGTTGTTTGTCTGTAGCATATATGTCTACAACACAATTCACTATTAACCGCTACAGTAGGCTACTGTACAAACAAAATATTCCTACCCCAATACAGGTGGGTACAAAAATGTTTGGTCATCATTTGGAGAGGAAAAAGGAAAATTACGAATTATTATTCGTCTGATGGTCAAAGTAGCCTAGACAATTTCTTTTTTTTTCTTTTCTTTTTTTGCGGTTGCGAAAGTGGTGAAAGAACGTTGATGGGAGGGGGTGCTAGCGAGCCTCGGTTAACTTAACACAGGAAATACAGTTCAAGAAGATAAGATAGAAATGGATTACTTCTCGATGCTGTGTTTCTGCGTTATTGTAGTTGGGCATCAGTCCTCAGGTAATTTATTTTAAATCAACTAAACATCATTTAATTTTTCATATATGAACAATGAAACAATACTCTTTGTTCCACATTTCTTAGGTCTAACCACAATGTTTGCTTCAGTGGGTGGTAGTATTTCTTTACCATGTGGTTCAACCTCACCAACATACTGCTCTTCTGTTAACTGGAAAATAAAAGAAGGGCCCAAATTTGTGGTCAAATTAGGACAAATTACAAACCAAGAACAAGCCAGTCGACTGACAGTTGCACAAGACTGTTCACTGCAAATTCACCATCTTAACATGTCGGATGGAGTAGTTTACATTTGTGAAAATGCAGGAACCAGATCAGAGATATCACTTGAGCTTCTAAAAGGTAGGCTATGTTTTGTACCTAATTGTAACAAATATACAGTATATTGGATTTTATTTGTAGAATAATGAAATCATTAAAACAAATATTGCTTCCAATTAATTTAGTTTATCCGGTGGATACAAAGAAAACAAAGATTCTGCTTGAGTGCTACTTCAGTAACTTTAGAGGCCGTCCCTTTTGTAACAAAACAATTATACGAAAGATGAAGTGGCTTAACGAAGACAAAACCGATCTAATTGGAGAAAGATTTAATATAGATGAGGTAGATGCTTGTTATTATAAACTGTTAATCACACCCAAGAAGTCAGACCATCACAGGAAATGGACATGTCAAGTAACTGACATTAATGGCATGAAAACCAGCCACAGTTACACCACATCAATTCCAGGTAGGCTATAAAAATATTTATAACGTATCATTTTGTCAATATTTAAAACAATGACAACTTTACGAGTGGAATCCAAGAAGTTTACGACTGTTCTGTCTCTGCCTTTCAGATGGTATTGAGGAAGTGTTTGCTGTGGTTGGTGAGTCAATGTCACTTCGCTGTGACAGTACATCCTCTCTGGTTAAGGGTGGCAGTCCATGGTGGAGAAGGAAAAGTGAACAAGAAAGTCAATTTGTCCGTCTATCTGGACCAGAGACTGTTACAGCAGACTCAAGGAGGGAGATACCTGAAACCCATATGAACCGTGATTCCTCCTTACTCATCAACAAAGTGAGCCCACTGCATTCTGGGTATTACACATGTTCACTCCTCAATGTATCCCTCAACAGAATCAAACTACACACATTAGAGGGTGAGTGTCGAAGGATTCTTACTCAAATTTAAGGTTGGTAAAATGTATTGAGAAAATAGCTTAACATATCTTGTTTATCTTCCCAGTAACTGCAGAGTGGGATTCTCCAGGTAAAAAAAATCTCACCTTGACCTGTTTGCTCATGTGTGGGGGAGCATGTGGAGAAGACCTCAGTTTAACTTGGACACCCAGTAACCCAGATGCGAAGCTGAGTACAAGAAAAGACCATGAAACCCTGGTGTCTACATTCTTCCTGCCAGATCCAAAGAGCAGTGAGACAGCCTTCTGTTCTGTGTACAGAGAAGGGGTCAAAATGGCGACGAAAGAGTGGCACTTTCAAGAGAGTGAGATCATGTAGATATACATCTGGACACATTTGACCTCTTTTAAGCTAGTTTACTTTTCTGTCTCTTCCAGAACAAGACCATTTTGTAAAATGTGACTTGTGTAATCGGTGTTCTCTGTTGCAGATCGAACAGTGATTTTGGTTGCATGGTTAGTCCCTCTTCTGATCTTACTGCTGTGCCTGGTTGGAGGGAGTGTCTACTATTTGAGGAAGAAGTTCAGGAGAGAGACAGGTCTGTGGGTTTTGCTTGCTCAAAGTTTTCTCACTTTCCTGAAACAGATGTGTAAACTGTAGAACATGTAGGGATACAGGCTCTGTCAAACATTTTACTGTTCAAAAGACAGATACATTGAAATGTATTTATTTATTTGTCTCTTTATAGAGGAAGCACAGGGATCTATTGGAATGGTAAGTTGACTTGTTTGTAGAACAGAAAAAGAGTACAATGTACAATAACAACACGTTCACCCATGCCACACACATTTAGTGTGATTTAATCACACCAAGTTGTGATTAGTACCAACACAATTTGCTGGTACTAATAATTTTGAAAACTGCTTCAGTGACGTGTATATGCTGATCTGCTCATGACAGACCCATGTATATGAAGTTGTTCACGACAGACTACAACCCGAATTCACAGCAACCAAGAAGAGAAGCAAACAGTACAAATAACAATTCTTGTTATGATCTTTTACAGGCTGTGAGCTGAATGTCATATTATGTCTTATACAGATGTTGCATACAGTGACTAAATATCATTAACCAGAACCTGGGTTATCGCATTTACACAAACTGGACAACAATGAAATTGTTTAAAATCAAAATGTTCAAATATTTTTGAAATAAATATGTATTTGTGTAACAGAGTTAAGGGTCCCATGACATTTAGGAGGTTATTTAACATTAACATGAGTTCCCCTAGCCTGCCTTTGGTCCCCCAGTGGCTAGAAATGTCGCTAGGTGTAAACCAAGCCCTGGGTATTCTTCTCCGCCTGTGAGAAAATGGGAGCTCAAACCATAGATATATATGAAGTTGTGTTGTTTTGACCACAAATACTTTTTAGATGCCAATTGTATTAAGCTAAGTGGCCGGTGCCATGTGACTAATGTAGTTCTGCATATATTTGAGCATTCATACTGTAGCATAAACTGTGCATTTTGTTTGCATGTTTAGGAAGCTGAGGTGCAAAAGGGAAAGATAAGATAAATAAGAAGGCAATGTGTGTTTTATTGTCTGCAGGAGCAAATAAACTGGAAAACCCACTTGAGTTGTGCCTATTCATGCCCTCCGTTACACATCCTGTACATTGGCACAGTTTCTACACTAGAGATCAAACTTTGTAAAGAAAATCTTGGAACACTCATAGTAACATGTCAAAGAAAAGTAGAAGTGCACTTCATCCTTTTCACTCGTATATAACTGCAGAAAAAAAGATGAATCAAGATTACGTTTACTCGATCAAATATGCAATAAAAAAGGAAAAAGGTGTGATATTGTCAGTGTTATGATTTGGAAACTCACAGGTACACACGCTCTCCTCTTCGTCAGTCGGCAGAGATCCATACTCTTCATTGACCACTAATATTGGGAGAAAAGAAGATGGACATTAAGTGGCCCACATATCTTGAGATCGTAGACAAATTGATTCATGATTTAAAAAAATTAATCTGACCTGAAACCGGGTCGTCTGCATATTCATAGATGTGGTTTGGCCATGTTGAGGCAACGTCTTAATACACAGTGGACAGAATAATGTATTAAACATTTTTACATTTGAACTAATTTAGTTTTTATCCAAAGCAATGTACAAATAGTGCATGTAGAAAGCGAAGCAGCATTTATATGATAACAATATACGTTGCCAAATCCCTCAGCAAATTAGTAAAGTAAATAGCTGTACATCACATTTCAGGGGTCATGCAGTACCTGTGCGTTCAGTGGTCTTCCATCTGCGGTACAGGCCCACAATAAGTGCAATGGCGGGGATGAGGGTAACACTTGAGACCACCAGAGTCACAACCCAACTGCTCGACTTAGTCTGCACACTCACGACAGTTTCACCTGATGTGGCTGCAAAGGTGCGTGTAGCCGTCGAGAACAGAGCTGTTCATGACCAAAGTTGGAGTGAATTGCTTGTGAAAACGCACATGTGTTTTTTTATACACATGGAGCAAAATGCGTTTTTCAAAAGGGGCGTCTAGTCCTTCTTTCGCTTCCTCAAATAACTCAAACTAAAAAGTCAAACAAATGTCTACCTTGTGCTGTGGTCACCATTGTTGTCAGTGCCGAAGAAGTCGAAGTGTTCGGTTTGTCCTTTTCTGCTAGGTGACAGAGCATAGTGTACAGGGCCCATTGCACGACTACATGTTCACTTGACTAATTAACAAGGCATCATTGAGTAAGACTGTATTTGAAAATACTGTACTCACGTTTCACTTGCAGATTCACTTCAGAGCATTGCTTGTTTTGCCCTACATAGAAAGTACATCTGAACCACTTATTAGAAGCCTCCCCAGAGGGTATGACTAATGATGCATCCCCTGCTGTGATGTTCCGGAATGTTGCGTTCAGACTGGATTCCGTACCTAGACTTGAAAACTCAAGGATTGGTGTCATTGTCTCTCCTTTAATCTCTGACCAGGAGACGTTTCCTCTTGTGTACAATGGACAAGGCAAAGTAGCTGTGGACAAATGGGAGCACCTGCACACTTTCCAGCACGTTGCAATCTTTAGAAGAAGAGAATCGTGTTAAATCTGTACATACTTTATTCATGACAAGATCAGAAAGTCATGATTTGATGATGTGCATTGTGTGATGTTTACCTCTCAATTTCAGAGTGAGGTTTGTTGTCAAATCACAAGAGAATCCTTCACAGACTTGGCAGGTATAGTGTCCTTCTTGAGGCTCACCTGCTTCCTTCAGAGTCAGGTCTCCATTGAAGTTCAAGGCTTTCCCATCTCGTTCTGAATCTGGGACCACGGACAACGTGGAACTGCCAAGGGTCTGTTTCATCCATCTGACACGAATGCAACTCTCTGGTGATCTGAGAGGTAGAGTACAGGAGAGGACGACTTCTTCTCCCTTAGTGGCTCTGATCACCTCCAACCCCTCACCTTCATGAGAAGGAAAAAGGCAGCACCTTTAAAGCAGAACAAAACATGCTTCCAAATACATATAACAAAGATTCCTTGTTTTATCTTATCTAGACAGTGCACTCACCAACTCTCCAGACAGTACTCACCAATACATCCTGATATCAGCATCAGTAGCACTAACATTGACGACTTGGTGGATTTTGCCATTGTCTGTGTATGTGGACTCATGATTCAATTACACATCTAGTTGTCCGGTATGTGGACTCATGATTCAAATACACATCTAGTCTACTCTTGTTAGAACTCCACCTATTCCCACTTCTACATTTCACAAAGTTGGTCTTTATGATCTAGTTTCAGTATGAATTCACACGCTGGAAATAAAACATTCAGTACATGAGAAGCATGTAGAACTATGTATGAATGCAGCATAGTTCTACATATCCTATACTCATATCTTTTAAATGTAAATGTTTTTAAATAAGTACATCTTAGAGACGTAATTTATTGAGTAGGCTCCTACCCGAGCAGTACGTTATTTGTATTATAGTGTCACCTAGTGTTAGGTTAGAGAGACTACTGTACAAGTGGCCAATTAGAATTCAGAATACGTTTTGATCGCAAGGTCGTTTAAACAAGGAATTCACTTTGGTGGGCAGGTTCATACACATAAGGAATCTTTAAAAAGTGAGACATTTTACCAAATTTACAAAAAACTAAATATGAATATAAAATAAAGGGTGCAGTGAGGCAGTGTGACAGACAAGCGTTAATGAAACGCTCAGTATTTTATACATGAGTTAGTGTCAATTGGGGGTCCTGGGCCTTGTTGATGAGGCCCGCTGCAGGTGGAAAGAAGCTGTTCTGGTGGGGTGAGGATGGACTCAATGAGCCGTGTAGAAGTGCACCATCATTGTCATTGGCAGGTTGAACTTCTTCAGCTGCCGCAAGTAGTACATCCTCTGTTGTGCTTTGAGGGAGCTGATGTTCAGTTCCCACTTGTCGCACAGGTCTTGGGAGATGATAGTGCCCAGGAAGAGGAAGGACTCCACTGTGTTGACTGGGGAGTCGCACAGGGTGATGGGGGTGAGTGGGGCTAGGTTGTCCTGAAGTCCACAACCATCTCCACTGTCTTGAGAGTATTGAGCTCTAAGTTGTTCCAGCTGCACCAGGTCACCAGGTTGTCAGCTTCCCACCTATAGTCAGACTCATTCCCACCGGAGATGAGCCCAATGAGTTGTGTCTTCCGCAAACTTCAGGAGTTTGACGGACTGATGACTGGAGTTGCAGCTGTTGGTGTACAGGGAGAAGAGCAGAGGGGAAAGGAAGATCAGGTGCTGATGGACCAGGACTCAGAGATGTGTTTTCCCAGCTTCCTGAACTGTTTTCTGTCAGACAGTCTGTGATCCACCTGCAGGACTGTTTGTCATAAATGTATTTTGATTCCCTTATGAAACTCATGAATCGTCTAATATGTAAAACATAGATACTCAAAATACATTCTCATAATCAGATGTTTTTAACTATTCTCATAGCTATAGGCCTATTATTCACATCTTGCCCAGTATATGCTTTCAGATTTGATGCATGGCATCTTCCCTTGCTAAGGAGCTGGGACACAGCGTTGGTCAAACTAAGCTTTATGAAGGTACAAATTGTTTGCAACATTACGACTGAGAGGAACAACGTGACCTACCACATGCTAACTTTAGAGTTCTGCACTTCCTCCTCCTCTTTGACTCTGAGTGTTCATCAAACAATCGAGTAACACTCATATACCCTGCTTGCTGCAAATTGTATATAAATAACCAAAAAGAAGAAATGGCCAAAGAATTTCAAGGTAAAAAGAAATGTCTGTCTGCTTCTGTCATTGGTGTTACTTGTTGAGAGTGATGCTCTGCTTTCAAGCAAAAATGCTGGTTTTATCTAACAATGCAACTAATGCAACTAGGTTGTGAGCATTAAATATTACATTGTAGAAATGTATGTTCTGCATCTGAAAAGATTCTTATGGTCTAATCTCATGCCCTTTGTTCACACTTATTGTATTTGTGAAAAGACACCTTAAGTAGGAAATGAAAACATGTGATCCGACATTTTCAATTTTTCAGGAGGGAAAGCATTTGGATTTATCAAGTCCCAGCAGGAGGAAAAATTAAACT
Source organism: Mallotus villosus (assembly GCA_903064625.1). Lineage (NCBI taxonomy): Eukaryota > Metazoa > Chordata > Actinopteri > Osmeriformes > Salangidae > Mallotus > Mallotus villosus. Next base: position 144,177 of record CAEFZP010000254.1, on the reverse strand, counting down.
CGACCAATGAGGTTTGTTTAATAATTGATATTTAAAGTAGACCTATTGATAATTACAGTAAATATGCAATCATGCAAAACATTGAATGAGCATTTCATTATGGTTTGATACTCTCTTTCTCACTCTGACAGGCTTTCCTCTCAGATCCCAAATATGCAGAAGAAGAGGAACTTGCCTCTAAGCTTGAGTTGTTTAAAAGTGAGAATTCAAGCTCTCTGAGATTATTTATATGCACAAATAAATATGTGTTTCTTAAAAATGTCACAAATTCAGTCTGTTGCACTGTATTCATTCACAGATAAGTACATGGAGTTTGATCTCAATGACCAAGGAGATATTGGTAATTTCGATCGTATTTTCAGAGTCCTATTTGTGTCATTTGAGACTCACAGTGAAGAGACTCAAGTCTGGATCATATTTAAATGACTCTTTGTCTTGGCTCCCTCTTTCTGTCTACTTCCTGAGACAGACATGATGGGGCTGAAACGTATGCTGGAGAAGCTTGGGGTGGCCAAAACTCACCTGGAACTTAAAAAGATGATGTCAGAGGTTTGTGGGAGTGCAAAAGACACTATCTGCTACACTGACTTCCTGAATATGATGTTGGGGAAGAGGAACGCCATACTGAGACTGTGAGTTCAAAGAGAGTTTGTTGTGACTTCCTTATTCTGCATAAGTCATGCTATTATCTCCAATTGTACCTCAGGCCATTAATAGTGATAGTATTCATTATTCATACTTATGAACTGATAGTATTATTAACGCTATTCTCTTCTTAAGGATCTTGATGTATGAAGGCATGGCTAAACCGCAGGAAGTCCAAGAACCTAGGCCACCACCACGCAAGACCTTTTCAGATCTTCCTTAGTTTTATGACACACTTTGTATATTACATTTTAAATCGCATACTTTAAAAAAATAAAGGTTTACCATATAACGAGTACTGTGCAGTTTAATATTGCTATTTATATGTCACTGATTGGTACTTGCAACATTAAACAAGTACAGAGTTAATTCAACGGTCCTCCTATTTTCTGAATAAAGATAACCCTCAAATTTGGGTTTAAAGGGCCCTTCTGTTATGGACAGGATATTTATCTGATGAATCTTTTATCTTTTGAAGCATTTGTATCTTTTTTGGGTGGAACATAAAGGCAATCGTCTTTGCATGCACAGTCTATGATTTAGTGACATATTTCGACTATTATTGAACATATTAACAAACTTCACAAAATTGTGTTTGCTTTCAAACCATATCAGTGTTTTCACATTTAGGTCATGACTCATGGACCATGATCTTTAAGAGGTTAATTTTGAGTATGTCGTCAATGTTAATATTCTAGTGTCTAGTTCATATGCGGCTTTTGACCGGAAATCCAACCAAGCTCTTTTTGTGGGCCCCGGAAGAACTGTCTGTTTACAGTTGCTACCAGCAGCAGCAGGCATCGTTAGCTAGCTAGTTATCTTGATAGCTAGGTAACAAATATTGAAAACAAATACAGGGTAAGTCGAGTGGCTTTATTATTTTATCTAACTTCATGCTGCAGATGATCATGTTTTAGGTTGGTAGCTGATGTACTGTAATTAAAAGTTTCGACGTGTCGGTGTACTGTGTAGTAGTAGCAGGCACGTAGGGTTAGCTAGCTAGCTACAGTAACGCATCACCACAGTGTACAGTATATTGCTTAATTTTCTGTTTTACTCCACGGTACGCTCTGGGGTCATTATTTCGGAAATCGGCATGTGTAGTTATTATCCCGGTGTAGCTAGGTTAGTGTAAGTGTTGGCTAGCTACTACTAGGGTTTAGAACATAATGATAACGGATGTTGATTGATTTAGGGTGGTTGCCGATTGTTTAGAAATGTTTCTCTTTTCACACAGGAGCATGAGCAGCTCAGAGGAGGTGTCCTGGATCTCCTGGTTTTGTGGACTGCGGGGGAATGAGTTCTTCTGTGAGGTTAGAGTTGAGACTACAGTACACTGTCTCCCGCATGCTGGATACTTCTCGTTAGTTTAAACCCAGTTTGTGACTCCTTCTCCTCAGCAGTACAGTAGTAGTCAGCCACAGATGCCTTCCAGCATCTTTCACAATCATTGAAATCGTTTATGAAATGTATGAAGGAGTTAGCATCCTGCATCTTGTTTGCAGTAGTAGTATTGCCTTGTGGACCCCACAAGGCAATACAACATAGGAGAAGTCAACTATTATCCAGTTGAAAAGTCTATTCTTGAATGTCGTGACTTTATTTATTGTTAACACACGAGTAATCCTTTCAGCTTGTTATGCAACAAGGTTGCATGTGTGGCCATAAGACTCTAAACTGTGTGCAGCTGCTATGAAACTCCTAAAGAAACACCACCTCTGACCTGCATGACTTGTGGTGTCATGCTCCAGGTTGATGAAGACTACATTCAGGACAAGTTCAATCTGACGGGACTGAATGAGCAGGTCCCCCACTATCGCCAGGCTCTCGACATGATTCTGGACTTGGAACCAGGTGAGGTCGCCAGGAGAGTTCATTCATATACACTGCTCAAAAAAATTAAAGGAAGTACAAGGGTATGGCATATCAGTAGCTATAGATATCCACCATCATATTTATTCACATTGACATCTGATGTGTTTTCAAAGTGTTCCTTACATTTTTTTGTGCAGCTTATTTTTTTGTATTTATCTCATGGTAGAAAAACATGAAATAAAATAAGATTTGAAGTAAATCAAGATGTACATTAATGAGTGCAGTGTGTCGCCTTGTAAATCCCGCTCATTGCCGCGTGTGATCCTTAGATGAGGAGCTGGAGGACAACCCCAACCAGAGCGACTTGATCGAGCAGGCTGCTGAGATGCTCTACGGCCTCATCCACGCCCGCTACATCCTCACAAACAGAGGCATCGCCCAGATGGTGACGTGTCTAATGTTCATGTAGTCTGCTCCTGAAGCATATGCTGAATGACCCACTGTGGGCAGGTTTTCAGGAACACTTCTGTTACTTTATAGTTGGAGAAGTATCAACAAGGGGACTTTGGCTATTGCCCCAGAGTGTATTGTGAAAACCAACCCATGCTTCCTATTGGTGAGTGTTCCTTGATTATCTGGCTGTTAAAGACAATTCCCTGTTGATGGAATTAACTAGCATTCGTACACGTTTTGTCGGCATGATCTTTTTTTTGTCTCTCCATCAGGCCTGTCAGATATTCCAGGTGAGGCCATGGTGAAGCTGTACTGTCCCAAGTGCATGGATGTTTACACCCCAAAGTCCTCCAGGCACCACCACACAGACGGGGCTTACTTCGGGACAGGCTTTCCTCACATGCTGTTTATGGTGCACCCAGAGTACCGGCCAAAACGACCTGCCAACCAGTTTGTGCCAAGGTTTGCCCACTTTATTCCCCACCCCCTCCCCAATGTGTTCGTTCTACCAAGTAGCTTATGACCGGTTCCTGTGTCTCCTGTGGTCTTACTTGTGGATTGACTTTGCAGGTTATATGGTTTCAAAATCCATCCTATGGCTTATCAACTCCAGCTCCAGGCTGCCTCGAGCTTCAAAAGTCCTGTGAAGACCATTCGCTAGACCTGGAGCATGACCAACGAAGAAGACACTAAGGAGACTTATTTTCTATGTTGATTGTTATTTGGTTGAATGATAATGTAGATCAATAAAGGCTTGTATATGTAACCCATGACATATAGGTACTAGATACACAAACACACACACAGCCACAAGTTATTCATCTTCCTGTTTCTCATGGTGCTGTGTGATGGCTGGGTCTCCTTGTAATCATCACTCTTCTAGAACAATCTCTACCCCGGAATGATCTGGTCTGATGTCATATCCTTTATTCTTACTGGGGTTTACATAGTCGCAAGAATAAAGAGGTTTAGTGAGTTTAATCTGTTCAAATCAGTAATCATTGACCTACTCCTGGTTTGAAAGGATTGCTGAAAACAACCGGCAGTCATTATTAGTTCATTTTGAGCTGCACTTTAGACACCAAGTTAAATGTAAAGGTAATTTTCAGATGCCACTGAAGCAGTTGCGGTAATTCTGAAAGGTGCATTATGTTTTCTCAGGGTGAAGACAATGTATTTGATTAGTGTTTGTGTGTTTGGTAAGCTGTCTGAGAGTGGGTGATACCCAGGACTGGTCCAGGATCATTTGTTCTCAACTCAACAAGGGGTTTAAACAATTACTCGTTTTGTTTAGATCGATCTGTTTGAATATTTGATGTGATTTAATACATACCTACGGATGCCATTTTACACGACACACCCTTTTCTCTGTCTGCAGCTTGTTAAAACTACATTTGAAAAGATTTCTTTTCAATCAATAAATTCAATGGTATTTGATGCTGTCTTGGGTATTCATGCTCTTGTCTTAAAGTGAGACAGCAAACATAACTTCAATAAACTGTTTTGTTTCTTATGTTTAGTGTCATTTCTTTGGTCCACTGAAGTACTGGAAATCATTCAATTCAATACCTTTATAGTTCATTCAGGTTTATTTTTTCAAGTTTAGAGGTTTTTTTTCTTAAAAAAGCATTGATAAGTCACAGGAAAGCATTAATATGTGTTTAGAGTTCTAAAAACTACAGCTTTGCTCTGTTCAAAGGACTCACATTCCCTTCAGCTAAACCACCAAAATATTCTTCAGAGGGCAAGAAAGTAAGCTACCAAATGGGCCGTCTCCAGAGGGACTCACATTTACGTTGATTTGCTCTACAAAAGGATCGAACACAGCAAGTGATAGAAGAGTCTATTTTCTAGAGGTGGTAAGAAAGCATTACAAACTTGGTTGATGACGAATGCAATTGTGAACAACATTGTGATAACTCTGATAAAAGCCTGAAAACAGGCTGGAATTAAAACATCAATGTACGTAGAATCACAGGAAACAGTCCCTACTTTACAAATAAATTATGGTAGCACATGTACAAAAGACAAAAGATACACCCCTATGAAAGAAATGCCACATACACTGAAACAGCTGCCTTTGATAAATACATCTTTAAAAACAGACCATTCTCGTATAACAGATCTGAGCTAGCTTCACATTGTAGACCCCCATTGGCTGGGCAAGAATGTACATCAATAGAAGGGATGGATATACATGCTGTGTCTGGACATTCTTCATACAATCATACAAGAGGTCTTTTGTCTCAATGTAAAGGAAAGAACGGACAAAACCTGAGATACAAATACCAAAGCTTGTTCCACAACAGCTTTGCAAATCAATCACGATTTGAAAGCAAAAAGAACCAAAAGGGGAGAAAGGTTCTACCGACAGCAGACTAACAGGGAGCTGTCTTTTGTACTCAACGACGCATCAAAAGAAGAAGTGAAGGATCAATAAGGGCATGTCGTGGAAAATGGCCCACGCCATCTTTAAGGTGTACAAAACAAAGCAAAGATGATATGTTAACCTATAATAGAGTGGATGGATCTCAATAACTTAAAAACCTCATTTTGTACAAATACTATAAAAGCATTAATCCTATAAAATAGAGTAGCATTTTAAAATAGATTTCAATCGAAAGTTTACAAAAAAGGTGTACTAGTAGTACAGTACATCTGTTTACTTGGCTGGTTGTGGAAGAGACAAAATATTGTCTTCGTATTTTACCTGAGCAGAGAACTAAGCCAAACATCAGTCCAGATTAAGTATAAAACACCTCAGTTCAATACTTCATGGTGAGGTATATCATTTGAATAGAAGTCCTAACTGCTCATTAATCATAGTAAACATGTAAACAAGGAAGGACTTCCCTTATAAACAACCCTGTGTATTGAAATACGGTTATTTCAATTCAAGTACTATCATTACTGCTCCCTCCCCAAAGATTGCTTTTAATATAAAACCAGCCAGTAAAATGTCTAGAAGTACTGACAAAAGACAGTGAAAACCAATGGACAAGATGGTGTTAATAAGCATTTTTAAACCAAAAAGGGACAGAATCATCTTTAAACTGAAAACTTTGTTCCATCTACAAAATGTTAAAAGTTAAAATGGCGTTTTATACACCAGACGGAAGATATGAGACGAGTGGACAGAGTATGCAAGAAGCCACGCGTGAGTTCAGAAAGAACCCTTCAGAACGCAGACAGGACAGCACCGTGGAAACAAAGGGTGCAACGGCAATCATGACATTCCACACGAGTGTGGAAGTCTTCGCCTGCGAGGGCTCAAGCTCTTGCCTGTCTTGGAACTGCCTTGGCAGGATAGACAGGATTCTAGAGCAGAGTAGAGAAAGTATGGCGCGGGCTGTTTCTGGGTCACAATGACGAGTTTCTTCTCTCTCTCTCTCAAGGTGACCGGCTTGGTTTGTGTCAGATCCATAGCTGTGAGGCCTGAGCAGGTGGGGGGGGCGGTGTGTGTGTGTGTGTGGGGGGGTCTCTGCTCACAGGGGGGTGCGGTGTGTGTGGGGGATCTCTGCTCACAGGGGGGTGGGGGGGGGGCAGTTGAAAGCAAAGCCAGGTGACAGGGAGTCAGATCACATGGAGTCTGCTCCCCACGCCACTACCCTACAAGACACAATGGGAAGAACCAGTTACAACCGAGAACCATCAGATACGTTGAACTACAAATTCGATTCAGACTCTGTGCTCCTCCACAGAGGAACGTCTTCACGTCAGACCTGATGTTCACCAGCGTACCTGCTCTTGGTCTACTGTCTCAGAGTCGGCCGTGATGACGATTCTCTTCTCCACGCGGCTCTCTGAAGATCCACTCTTCACCACCTGAGGGCAGAGCACAAAACAGATCCCCCATGCAGGATGTCAGAGCAATGCCACAAGGAGAAGAAAGGTTTTTTGTAGTTTTTTTTTAGGCGCTAAGAGTGTTCCTCACCTTGGAGATGTGGGTGGTTGTGGTGACCGTGGTGCCACTGGTGGTGTCTGAGGTGATGCTGGCCAGGGACACGCCATCTTTGTCCCCGTCGATCCCATCCGTCGCCACCTGAGAGGGAGGGGGGAAAACCCGGACGCGTTACGGACGAGTACCACCATCCCGACCAGAAGCCTCCTCTGGGCCAACCTCAGCTTCCTCGTCCGGTCATCCTAGACCGGACGGATCTCTAGCCAGCCCGGCATCGCTGTCCCCCTAACAGTGAGAGGAACCAGGAGCCACGGCAGAGGTAGCGCTGTTGGGAAGGGTGTGGGAGAACCGGGCCGTGGAGCCCCTACCTGTGCAGACTCATAGGTGATAGTCTTGCTCTGGGTCTGGACAATGGGGACGTCTCTGGTGGTGGTGCCAGCGGGGAGGGGGCTGGACGAGTCTGAGATGGTGACTGTGTGCGTCTGCACCAGGGGGGGGCTGTGGAGGGGAACACACCCAGGAGAGAGAGTCTTACAGGATCTCCCACAGCTCGGGGGTTCCACCCCCCCCTTCCCCTCCCCGTTCAACACACACACAGCCTCACACACACACACACACGGACATCACTCCATGCCCAGTCATCGGTAAAAACCCTCCTCATGCACAAAAATCATCCCCCTCCACCACCACTTCATCTATTCATGTGTTGATTAGATCCCAGAAAAGGTCTGGAAAGGCTACCGTGCATGAGTGCCATGCCGAAAACACTTCACACTACCCACCACCAGAGGGCAAGAGAGGAACAGGGGGGGAAAGCCTACCCGCCAAAAAAGTCTGAAAATGATTCCAGTCCCAAATCAGTGTGAAAGAGAGAGGGTAAGAGAGGGAGGCTGGGAGAACATGTGAGAGTGGCAAGTGGTAAAAGAGTCTCCGATAGCATAGAAGCCCATCACCTGAGTTTACAGTGCGTTCCCACTCGTCGCCAGTGTGTGCACTCTCTGCAGCATGCTGTAATAGTTCACCCATGCTGCAGACCGCAGACCTGTGCTGTGACTGAAGATTCGTCTAGAGGGTTTGGCCCTAGCCAAGATGGAAGAGGATGAGGAAGCCAGCAAGAGAACCCGACAGAGGCCAAGCAGAGCTGAGCATCACCAGCACTTTGACGGGCGGAGGCAGGGGGGGGCTACCTTGAAACAGCGTATGACCTGGGGACCACCGCCCACGAAATAGGAGGCATGAGAGGCCCCGGCTATCCTGACAGACTGCTCCAGGCTGGGGTCTGTAGCCTCCTCCTCCCCCTTTTCCTCCTCCACCACCTCCTCCTCCTCCTCCTCCACCTCCTCCTCCACCTCCTCCAGGGCAGGGCAGTAGGGCTGATGGGGGTTGTGGAGCTGGGCCAGTTCCACCTCAACGATGGGTACGAGGTTGTTCCCAGAAACCACACCCTCGTCCTCATCCCCTGACTCCGCCCCTTCAGGTGCATTGTGGGACTGAGCCCCGTAAGGCCCACCGGCGTTCGGGGTCACGTTGGGGTCGGGGAGAAGAGCCCCCCCCCCTCACTGAGGCCAGCCTCCTGCCCCGCCCTAGTGGGGGAGTCATCCCTTACAGGGGTAAAGCATACAATCTAAAAGAAAGACACACACACGGGTCATCAGTGTGTGTGTGTGCATGCGAGTATGAGAAGGTGAGAGTCACGTTGGAGGATGTCGATGTGAAAACTGACAGAGCAGAGCAGGGCAAAATTCAAGCATTTTCAATGTAGACGGTTATTAAACATAGCTGGAAAGATTTTTTTATACTGACAGCTTCCTTCAAAAGTAGCAAATGTTATCATTTTCACCTGAAAGTGCTTTATTATTTTGGTCATGCGCAAAAGGCACAAAGATGACAAAAGTGATGTGTTTTTCAATAATAACCACTAGTGAATACTGAATAGGTATCAAATGCTAGAGTCCTCACAGTGAGTTATATTTGATCATTTGAGCAAGTTCTTCTTTGCAAATGTTCTAGCGTGTAACCTAGTCTTGTGAGGTTTGGGTGCCACATGATATGATTGTAGGTGACGCTCTACATATTGAAATACACAACGTGATTCTGAATGTTCATTCAAATGAGTTCCAGACAAATCACAGTGTTACTGGTCAGCCACCAATCACGTGTTAACCACATAGAGGAAGAAAAGAGAGACAACTGACACCTCTGATTGATTGTGCAAAAACCATGTTCTGCAATTGACACCTGCACAAAAAAACGTGTTTTTAAACTGTCCAGTAAAAAAGTCAATTGTGACAACATCGTCAGACAACTCAAAATAAGTCCAGATTGTGAAAAATACAAAATAAAGAGTAGAGAGCAGGATGTTTGGTCCTTCAGACTAGTCTTTGAAGCACAAGTCCGTCCCACCCGGAGGGGGGAAACACCGTGAGCGAAGGTGTGATTCCAGAGCCAGACCCAGGCAGCTTCACCAGCACAGAGGATGAAGTGAGGGAGGGTGCAGCAGTGATGGTGTAGAAGAGGGGAGAAGGACAAGGAGGAGGAAGTTGATGGGCAGATGACAGGGTAGGCCACACCCCTCTCCGGTCCTCCCGGGTGGGGACAGGCCCCGCCCCCCACTCAGCTGCGCTTGGAGTAGAAGTCTAGGAGAGGCCCGCGAGGGAGGCGGAACACAAACTGAGGGGTAAGAGAGGAGAGGGGGGAGGGGTAAGAGAGGAGAGGGGGGAGGTGGAGAGGAAAAGCCGAGGGGACAGAGATGACAGTTGGAAATGCTTGAAATGACTGATGTGAAAGCCATAGGTCCATACTTCTTTTGTGTCCCTCCTAAACCTGCTATGCACAGGGGCACCTGTTCTTCAGGCTGTCAGCAGTAGCTTATCCAACCACTCCCAAAACATGTTAACCCAGAAACCCTAACCACTTGTGCTTTTAAAAAGGTGAGGATGTCAATGGATAGGTATGAATGTCATTTGGGTCTTGGTGTCATAACTGTAAAGGTGGATCATTAATACAAACAAGGTCCTACATGAGATACAGCTCGGTATGGAGATAGCTAAGCAGCTAGAACAGAGCATGCTAACAACTGGTTGAGGTCTATCAGCGCTATCAGTGTTAGCGATGTCTTACATCTGTGGTGCATGCCTGTGTGGGCTGGTGTTAGGAGAGGGAGAGCTGGGGGTGTACACGGATCACATGAGGCGGCTAAGGAGGAGTGGCTCTTTCCTAAAGAGGGGGAGGACAGAGGGCGGGTCTGGGGACTGAGGGCCCGGGCGGGGAATAGAGGCACCAGGCACGGAGGCAGGGGAGTGTGTGTGGGGGAGAGGGGGGGAGAAGAGGAGGCAAGGAGGAGAGCAGGTGAAAAAGCTTGAAAACAAGGAAGAGAAGAGAGTGTAAAGCACACGGGTCCACCTCCCGTCTCCTCCTCGGGGAAACGTAAAGAGGCTGGGAAGGGCTCGTCTACAGGTCATGCAAGGTCACGTTTGTCTGTCCACCATGCAAGGAATGTCAGGTTGAGGCTCAGCAACAGCCAATGAGGAGGCAGATACAGGGCTGGACGCGGAGGAGGAGGAAGAAACCAGCTACACGTAGCTAGCTCAGTGACTCAATGGGTAGTAGCAGGTGCAGGGGCACCTCTAGCATCCCGACACTTCAAAGAGAAGCTTCTGCGCTCGTTAAGCTGCATCCTATAGACATGCACCTGCCGTGTATCACATGCCCAGACCACATGATCCTCCGACATGCACGCGTTAATGCACATGCTGACAGATCCAAAAGCGGGGCTCCCGAGAACGACGGAGCCACGAAAGATATAGAAAGAGAAGAAAAAAACTAATCTGGTCAAGTGCCGTCTCGCTTGGTCCAAACGAGAGCACCACACACAGACACAAGCAGGAGGGACGGACATCACGAGGGGCCAGTGCAGTCTGAGGTATTCAACCCATCACATCCATCTGGGTATAGAGATACCGTGATGTGATACCGTGATGTGATACCGTGATGTGTGTGCTTTACCAGAAACTCCATTCATGCTTCAGTCAATTCAGGGGCTGACTCAAAAAACGACACTGAAAATACGACTAGTATATGAAATAAAAAAATCTGTCCCCCTGAATTGACTCTGAAGTGAAAATGGCCTGGTTCCCCCCGAGCCTGAGGAACGCTAAGCGGGTCCAGAGGACGGAGGTCGGGGGGTCAGACTCACCCCGTCTGCGCCGGCCAGGGACTGGCCGTTGACGCCCGCGCTCCGGAAGGGGGAGTGGGTGGACAGGCGTTTGTCCCACTCGCTGGGGCGGTGCTCGGGGACGGACTGCATGAAGTTCCTCTTCAGCTCGCTGATGCTGGCGTGGTGCTTCAGCAGGTCCTCCTGGGGCTTCTCAAACTCCTGCACAGAGGAGGAGAGGGAGAGAGAGTGGGAGAGAGAGAGAGAGAGAGAGAGAGAGAGAGAGAGAGAGGAGAGAGATGAGAGAGAGAGTAGAGAGAGAGAGAGGGGAGGGATGAGGGAGTGAGAGAGAGAGAGAGAGGTGAGAGCGGGGAGTATGACGAGAGAGAGAGAGAGAGAGCAGAGAGCGATCGAGAGAGATGAGAGAGCGATAGAGAGATCGAGACGAGAGAGAGGAGAGCGAGAGCGAGAGAGAAAGTAAGAAAGAGAGGGAGACAGGGAAGGGGGGAGGGAGGGGGTGAAGAAGCAGGGAAAGAAAAGAAGAGAGAAAGGGAGGGCAGGGGCGGGGCGGGGAAGAGACAAAGGGGAGAGACAGAACATAATACCCCAAAGTAGGATGAGCAGAGCGAGAGAGAAGGAAAGAGGGCAATAGGAGGAGACACAAAAAAGGAGGGGGATAGGATGACAAAAGAAGCCAAACAAAGGAGGGATGGCGAAAAGGAGGAGGAAGAACGGAAGGAGGGAGGGGTAGGTGGTGAGCGCAGGTGTGAGGACGGGTGACAGACGGGTGAGCAGTGTGGGAGAGGACAAAGACAGAAAAACAAAGGTCAGATTCTCAGAAGACATCGTTTGTAAATTTACATATATCTGTGTTTATATACACAAATATACATATTTATGTTTGATTAATGATTAGATGGCTAATTTGGACAAAGCAGCGGGGGAGTAAGTTTGCTGGTTGATGCCTGTTGAAGCTAGTGTTAGAGCAGGGCTGGGCTGGGCTCTTCCAGGTAGGGAAGGCCAGACTAAAGGCCTCATTAGAGAGCAGTGAAGGACACTGCTGTCTTCTTCTCAATGCTACAGCCATGACAGGTGTTTAGTGAGCTCTAAAGGGGATCAGGAGGCAATCTGCAGTGGTTCTATGGAACTAGGGAAATACAGAGGGGAGGGGGTCATGACGAGAGTTGATTCACATTGATTATTAAAAAGAGATTTACAGCTGGATTTGCTTCCGGATGGATCGCTGTGGGCGTACAACCCTGTAGCATAAACATGTAGCATCAGAGCTGGCAGACAATTGACGAGACACAGCGTACGAATCACAGAGGATGACGGGTGAAGTTAGCGGACATGAGCGGTCAGGCCTCTGAGGCCGGGGCTGATGGGGATGATGGAGATGTGACAAGCAGCAGCAGCGGCAACAGCATGGGGCGTCAGAACGTAGTCATGAACTGCGGAAATATATGACTGGGGGAAAACACCATCCAGGCTTGTCTCGTTTACAGCCCCGGGGCTAACCTCAAGCCCAGGGTTTAGAGGCACTGAATGTTGGGCCTAGTCTGGAAAGATACTGTGCAGTGGGAAAGGTTTTTATGCTAGGCTGGGAGGAATGATGAGATGGGCTGATGATGGGATGGGAGGAGAGGGAGTAGATCAGGCCAGGCTAAACGACTAGACCAGCTCAACAGAGTTTCAGAATGGAGCCCATTCACCTTGTATACTGGTGCGGAACCTGCACAGAAAAGCCTTTCAAAAGCAAATGATGAGGCTCTTTCAGCTATGCCCTTGCCCCTTCATTCAGCCAAGCCGGGAGATACAGGATGGTGGTAGATGGATATATTGTGGACAAGACCACAATCCCAATCATATACTTTGCAAGCAGCTCAACAACGTTCCCCTGAAACAAGTAGCCATGTTAGAAGTTAATGGCGCCTCGCACGATACAAATTAAATGATAGGTTATGCGGTCAAAATCAATCTAATAGCAAAATCAAGGATACCAGTGTCAAAAGTGAGTATCGTGCCACATGCAAAGCGTACCGCACAGCAGCCATTGAGACAGAGCGGGAGGACACAGCGCGAGAAGAAGAAGAAGAAGAGATCTCTAGGGATACCAACCTCCAACATTAAAAGGCTATGTCTGATATAAATTGAGTCACCCTCAATTCTCCTAGCCCTTTTCTGTGAAAAACGAAAAAACAAACAAGACAGACAAAACAACGTGTGGGTTTCAGAGACTTTCCGTGCGTGACATATGGCAGTGTGTCACAACCTGGACATGCGTGGTTACTGTTTAGAACACAGACGTGCACTAGAGTCGAGGTGTTTGCATGCAGGGGCCCTCGGGGGGCCCCAGAGGACAGAAAGGACCTCTAGGTGAGCAAGGCAGGAGACCTGGTGACCTATAACTACAGTCTCTGTTAAGACGGCATTCAGAAAGAGTGCAGTGGTGACAGTGACAGCCCTCGGAGGATAAACATTAGTCGTCATCTACAACAGTTCCGAACCTCGAAACCGGTCGCGTGTTAAACGGACATTCCGTGGTTTTCAAAACGTGCACTGACCATTTCGAAAACCTCTTCCGAAACTAATTCAACAAAGGCTTGAGCCACATCCTGGGCCTTAAAAAACACGAAGCATTGTTCTTATGGTTTGTCTACACGACGAGGACGGGGGGGTGAAGATTAGTCTGACGGATGGACAGGAGGAGTCGTGTAAGGATGAGGGGATGGAGACGCTATGGAACTACAAAACAGCCGGGACTGAGGTATCTGACCTTGCGCATTCGAACCTGCTCCGTGCTCGCGTCCTCAGACTAGCGTTCCCCCACGGGGGCGGAGAGGGAGAGAAGGACACACGTTAGCATCCTCCGCTAGCTTCTAGCCGCCAGTCGCACGTTAGCTCGGAGGTGATTTACGTGCGCGAGGCCCTGAGCCTGACACTAACCTGAGGCCAAGTCTCCCCATTGGTGGTGGCCGTCACCGTGGAGACAGCCTCTCTCTGCTGCCTCCCCGCTGCTGTCTACAGCAGCAAGACAGACAGGTCACACTCAGACACAGGGAGGACTGGGCCTACACTCAAACACCTTACAAAGAGGCAGTCCTTGCGATAGCCACAGACTGGCAAGTTGACACACTTGCCTTTGTACTATCAAACTATCTAATCGACCAACCTCACAAAGTACAGTTACTAGCGAGTAGCTACACGCTAAATACTCTCTGTAGGCAATTTGCTACATTCAACATGCAAAGATAACAGTTATACAACATTATGCTATACTCCGATTCTATTTGATAGTAATGGGTGCTTTAACTCTTCAGCTCAGTGTGTCTGTGGGGGAGAGAGGGAGATCCATGAAGGGGTGTAGCTGCTGTACCTTGACCTCGCCCTCTGGTTTGGAAGGCTCCACGGCCTCCACCGTGACCTCCAGCTTCCTGTCCTCGGGGCGTCCGGGCCTGCTGATGGGGGTGGAGGTCTGGGGCTGCTCCAGGGGGGCCATGGGGATGCCGGCCTCCATCAGGGCGGCCTGGGAGAAGACCGGGGCGCTGACGGGGCGGGCGCCTCGGTGGCCGCTCACCACTGGGGGACAGAGAGACGAGAGAGAGGTGAGGGTGGAGATACGGAGAGGCGGTGTTGGGGCGGCAGGGGGAGGGGCAGCCCACGCGCAGTGGGACCGTCCGACCCACTGACGGGCGGGGGAAGTGGACGGGTTTCGAACGCGCGAACACAAAACGCACGGTCGGTCGCAACATCTTACCTCATGTTGACGACCCTCAGCACACACACACACAGGGCCTGCGGAAGCATACTGTACCTTCTCAGCCTCGCAGGCGCCGGAACGTTCTGTTTGAGAGAGGCTAGCAAGTGGAGAGAAAGGAGTGAGCTGGAAGCAGGTGCCCCACAGGCGGGTGGGCAGCACGGCATGGTCAGCACTTCTGTCTCAAACCACGGACGCACGCGGAGAAGTCGTCGTGACCCACTGAGTTAATTAGCACAAGCCCGAGTGTGGTGAGGCAATGTTCCTACGGCAGGCTAAAAATAAATTCAACAGTTCTTCAATAAGTAGGGCAAAGCGTTCACCCAAAAAGGTCATGAGAATCGTTCATGCTGAAGAATAATTCAGAAGACCAATTTGGATATTTTGGTTTGAATGTTTGTTAGATGTTTTTTGTGTTATTTTGCAGCAAAGCAACAGTCACAAACGAACTCAAGAGAGTGGGGTACCTGAGTCAACATCCAGCAAAACAAACCAGTCATCCACCATCTCTCTCTGCGATTGCGGCCGCCTTTCCTCCAGAATTCTCTTCTCAAACATCGGTCTCTTCTCATCAAGCGCTGCAGGTCTGCGCTCCATGGTTGGAGCTTTGACCGTAGCTGGGATGTCTGGGAAAATCTGCATGCGCTTTTGTACAACTATTGGACACAAAACAAACATTCTCAGTGGAGGAGTCAGTGGATATCAATGATATGGTACATGTTAAACAAATGATGAAGAATATATTATACCTAGTCACCATCATTCACACTTTGCTTGTATTACGGGATGACAGGGCTTAGAAGAATGTTCTAGTGGTTTCCATGTGGAGCCAACTGATCGGGAAGGATTCTGAGGGTGTCGCTAGGAATACCTGATTCTTTAAGTGCAACTTCCAGCAAGATAAACCAATCGTCTTCCACGTCCCTCTGGGGCTGAGGCACCCTCTGTGTGGGTATCTCCTGCGGTATCTCCTCTACTGTGGTGACGGTCTCCCGTACTCGCTGCTCTAGGGTTCGAACTCCAGCCGTATAGCCAGGTCCGACTTCACTCACTGACACAGAAACAGCAAGGTCAGACTTAACCATTCTGAAGAACAGATGTGCTGACTAAGATTTAAAATGTTGCGTTCATGAAAAGACTTAGGGAGTGGATTGGGTTTCGGGGTGTTGATATTTAAACTAAATAATATATTTGTGTTTGAATACAACATTTGAGACAATGTCTTAAGGCACTTTGGGAGGTACCTTTAGGAATCCTAGGATGTTCCTCGCGGATAGCTTCGAAGAGCACAAACCAATCATCTCCCTCCCCTCTTTCTACAGGTGGTGGTCTCTGCACCAGCACGACCTCAGGCTGATAGCTTTCCACAGGCACCCTCTCCTCCTTCCACCCAGTCTCCTCAATCACCAACGTTCTCTCCTCCACAACCTCTCGTGCTGCTGCGAAGGCACAACCGATTAGCTTCCAAACATGAAAATGGTGAGGAAAGGAGACCAGGTGAATCGCTGAAGAAAATTAAAGGAAGTCAAATCCTAGTACCTGGGACGAAGGTCATCGTCTCCACGGGAACACGGTCCAACAGGATAAACCAATGGTCATCCACTGCTCTGGGTGTTGGTTGGGATACAACCCTCTGCTCCAGCTGAATGGTCTCTTCCACTATCTGCACTCTCCTGATTGGCTTTAGGTCTACTGGCTCCACATCATGCTGGACACTCACTACAGCTGGAACCACCGCTGGTGCAACGGATTAAAAAAACGACCACAATCAACTTATCTGAAACAGCAAGCGAGCCAGGAGTAACGTTGCCACAAGCTTTTCATGAACCTCAGATGCTAAGATCACGCCAATTTACTGGAGGCCAATTAGGGGGAAGCGTTGAACTGTAGAATACCTGATACTTTAGGTGCGACATCCAGTAGCACAAACCAGTCATCCTCCAGCTCTCTCAGTGCCTGTGGTGGTACAGTCTCCTGGGCCCGGGCCAGAGGAGGGGCCACAGTCTCGTGAGGCTTCAGTCTCTCCACTTCTACCGTGGCTACTCTCCGTTCTGGTTCTATGGTTGACACGACAACACGCTCATCCAGACCAACTGATAAACAAGGAAGAGAAAAGCCTTCAGAGGCGGCAGGGCCAAATGTAGGGTTGTTGCTAGGCTGCTCGCTAGGGAAAACCGATATGCCGATTTGTCACATTTGAGCCATAAAGAAAAAAGCTTTTGGTCGAGTTATAGATGCCTGGGTTTGGAGGTAAGGAGACTGTACTGTGTTTCCAAAACCGGGTGAATGAGACCCGTGTTTTGCAATAAGTTCCGTTGTATTTGCAAATGTTACCTGGTGGGACCACAGTTGGTTGGTCACGGACAGCCTCAAACAGAACAAACCAGTCGTCTCCTTCCCTCCTCTCAGACGGGGGAGACCTCTGGACTGGTGGAGACTCCGTTTGGAAGCTCTCGTCTACAATGTGCACCTTCTTCTGTGTCCTCCTCTCTATGGTGACCGTCTCCACCACGGAGACGGTCTCGGTCGCAGCTCGAGAGGCCTGAACACGTTCCTCAGGAACAACTAAACAGAGTCGTAAACAAACGTCAGGCTTCTGTATTCTGTTAGTGAGCAGCCCACCCACACACACTGGTTATGCTTTGGAGACGAGAGGTGATGGGTTAAGTTTATCATGTTGAGAATCGGGATGGAGAGCATCGCTTTAGATACTGGGAGGTGAGAGATACCTGGAGATATGACAATCAGTTCTCTGGGAACCACATCCAACAGGACGAACCAGTCATCATCTCTCTCTCTGATTGGCTGCAGTTGAGTCTGCTCCACAACGGTTGGCGGTGGAGGATTTTCCACTTGTACCATTATCATCTCAACTCCAACCTCCATCCTCTCCTCTCTAGACTCAGTCACGGTGGACTCGATCACCTCAACAGGCCTCTCATGCACTACTGATGAGCAGAGACAAGGATCCATCAAACACTGCAGATCATAGACAGCCAATGGGCTAACAGCAAAAAGCAAAAGCACAGAAAGTTCTGGTGAATGGCGAGGCAGAGCAAGGGATTATGGGAATAATACCTGGAGGTACATAAACCGGTTCCTTAGGAACAACGTCCACCAATTCAAACCAGTAGTCATCTCTCTCTGCCACTGGCTGTGATCGGGTCGTTTCTAGAACAAGTGTGTCCTCTTCTTCGTGTAACTTGATCTCTTTAACCACAACTTCTCTCCTCTCTTCAACCACCCTAGAGATGGTTTCTTCTGTGACACGCTCCACGCAAGCAACTAGTGCACATAGAATTAGAATCCTTATACACAACACAGGGGGCAACTGAGGAGCATTGGCATAGAAAGCACACGTAGCTTCTGTTTTGGAGCCATGCGAAGCATAGTAAATAGTAATACAGTAATACCTGGAGGCACATATGATGGTTCTCTTGGAATCCCATCCAATAGCACAAACCAGTCATCTTCCATCTCCCTCACTGGTTGTGGATGGATCATTTCTGGCCTGGCCTGCTCTTGCGGTATCTCTCTCTCTTCAGGGACAACTTCTATTCTCTCCTCTCGTCTCTCAACGACGTTCACCTCGGTTAGTGTTGAGATGGTGTCTTCTCTGAAAGGCTCCACCAGTGCAGCTAATACAGAGAAACAGGATCTTCACAATCCAGCTATTGTACAACGCTGATGCTGAAATGGGCAAGCACTGGGACAGTGACTATTTCAGAGGCATGAAGAAGCACAGCAGGGTCATATAGTCGTACCTGGGGCTACATGCACTGACTCTCGGCTAACGACGTCCAGTAACACAAACCAATCATCTTCCATCGCTCTCAGAGGCAGCGGTGGTGTGATTTCAGACGGACGCCTCTCTTCCCGCTCTTGGAGCTCAATCACCCTCAACTGTCACCTCTCTCGTCTCCGCCTCTAACTCCTCGACCATAGAGACGGTTTCTTTTGGAGAGACCCGAACACGCTGATCCACAGACTGATGAAAAGGAGAGGCAGAACCCTCAGGTATGAGAACACAAAATGGCTGACAGCAATTAGCATACAAAGCACAAGGGAGTTGTAGTTCTTTGGTCTGGACAAAGCGACCACGGCAGGGATGACACCTGCTTTTACCTGATGGCACTACAGATGACACTCTGGGAACAACACCAAGCAGGATGAACCAGTCGTCGACTCTCTGAGGCAGCGTCTGGGCTGGTTTCCCCCGCGTCTCCGGAGGCGGGCTCTGCCCCTTCAGGCTCAACCTGTTTCTCTTCAGCTACAAGCTCCCTCCGCTCCTCTGTCTGTTCAGCGGCTGTCACGTCGGTCCCAGCAGAGGGGCTGACAGCAGGATGTCTCTGAGCACCCTGCTCGAATGATGCTAAAACAAGCGCACGCCAAATTCCAGAAGACCGTCAGCTACATGGTCACTGGAGTTATCCACAGCCATGAAACTAGTAACTTAATACTAGTTATATTTAATAACAGTTTCAGTCTACAGCAGCTAAATCAAGAGGTTTGGTTAGTTTTTGCAGAGGGTGTGCCTGTTAGCAATGTATATAAGCCAGTGTTTGGAGGGGGTAAAGCTGCTATTTCCTAAAAGGAATCTGTGATAAACAGCTTGAAGAAAACAAGAGGCACAAACCTGGAGGAATTGGAACTGCAAGGTATGGAGGGCGGTCCAGGAGCACGAACCAATCATCTTCATCGGCCCTCTGGGCTTGAGGCATACTACGACCCCTCGACTTCACTTCCTCAATCCTCTCACCGTTGACTTCCTGCCTGAGCTTCCCCTCCACTACTACTCCCACCCAGTTCATGACCGCCACCTCCTCCTCTCGCTTCTCCACCTTCCTAGTCTGCCACTGGCCCTCCTCCATCTCCCCCCGCCCTCGCCAGCTCTCCTCCACAATAGTGACTCGCTTCCGTGTCCTGCGCTCCACCCTTTTCACCTCCGACACTGAGCAGATGCTGACGACGCCTGTTCCCTCGCTCTGGGGCTTCTCGACCTGGGGCGTCGGACGTTCCTCGACCCTGGCTCCGTACGGCAGCAAGCCCTTCAGGAACACCTCCTTTATCTGCTCCTCCAGCTCGTCCTCAGTCTCAACCATCTCCTCGTCCTCCCCCAAGTCCATCTTTTCCACCTCTTTGTCCGATGGATACTCTCTCTGCTGCCTGGTGTCTTCCGGATCTTTGAGAAGTCCCTCTCCCTCTTTCTCCCCCTCCTCCCCTATATCCATCGGTTCGGCCACTTCTTCCTGGTCCCTGATCTCTACCGCCCCCTCTTCCAGGAACTCTCCCTCCTCTCCCTCCATCTCTTTCTCCTCCCGTGGCCTGATCGCAGCTACCGCGTCTTCCTCCGCGTCCTCCTCTCCCAAATCCATCGCTTCTACCCCTTCTTCCGCTCCCCTCCCCTCATCCTGCTCCCTGATCTCTACCCTCCCTCCTTCTTCCTTCTGATCCTCCTCTCCAACCACCTCTGCCTTTCCCTCTTCCTCTCCCTCTGACGCCACGCCTTCCCTCTCCTCTTGCGCCTCCTTTCCCCTCCATTCCACCTCCAACACTTCCTGGATCCTCTCCTCCAGCTGGTCGACCTCCTGAAGCCGAGCTTCTAGCTCCTCCACCTCCCTCAGCCTCTCCTCCACCTCCCCCACCTCCCTCAGCTTGTCCACCAGCACCACGCCCTCCCGCAGCCTCTCCATCACCTCCTCCCTGGACCGAGGCTCCTCCTCCTGCTCCTGCCTGGCCTCTCTTGCCCCCTGCTCCTCACTGCCCCGGGGATGGAGTGGCGCAGGGGGAGAGACTGGAGGAACCAGAGGAATGTTGTCAGTACTACAGACAGGACTAGTGGTGAAGACCTGCCAGGTGGTAGGTCCATTTATTAGCTATATTCAGCGTCAGCGTATTTGATAGGTGTGTAAGAACTCACATGGTGGAGTGTATGAACGCTCATAGGAAGACGGGTCATCGGTGCGGTCCAGCACCAAGAACCAATCGTCACGTTGATCGAGTCGTGGTTGTAACAACCTGTCAAGTCTGTCAAGCTTTGCGTAGCTGGGTTTGGCTGGAGACATCACAGAAACACCAATTTCTTTTTTTTAAGGGTAGACTAGAATTTGTATGTATACTATAGGTGCCACCCATTCATTTGATGGCTTTTACACCTAGGTTAAATGCAGGGTCACGCTTCAACACGTTAAGACGCCAAGTCTGAACCTGAAACATCAAATATACCTGTCGAAGGGTAGAGATATCGTAGAGATGTAGTAGGGTCGGGAACGAAGGGAAGAGAGGGCCGTCGACGTAGCAGTAAATACCACTCCGCCTCCTCCTCTTCCTCCTCACCTTCCTCCTCCTCCACTCTCCCCTGCTGCAGGGCATCAGGCACCAGTCTCTCTCGTGATTGGCTGACAGTTTGAGTGACAGCCTGTCCATTCTCAGTGCCCTCCCACGTCTGGGTGACTGTTTGGACAGACTGGCCCCCCTGCCAAGTCTGGGTGGCTGTTTGAACAGACTGGCCCCAAGCTGTGAATAGAATACGTGACGATGCTGAGAGAGATGATTTCAGGCCATGGCAGCATTCTGGCCGGGTCTTTCAGACCCCCGGCTGTGTCGGTGGCCGCTGCGTGCAGCAGTTATTATGCTCTGTAAACCGAAGCGCGCACAAAGCACATGAAAAGGAGCAGCAGCATGCTTATCTGAAGATTCACAGCGGAGCCCTGCAGAGATGGTTCGGTTTCTGCAGAGCTACAGCGAGACAAACGACACGGCGGCTGAAATGGGACGGATGACTTCCGCGCCGGCGAATTTCAAAAGGCTGAATCGGAACCTACCACTGCAGTCACAGGATGAGTCGTTCAAGTGAGTCAACAGGTTGCGTGTGCAACGGCCGCTGCTGGCGGCAGCGTTCAAGAGCTCAGGGCTGCACACAGAGCAGGAGGACCGAACACGGTCAGACATGGGGGCTCTTCAGCTGCAGAAACGGCAGCCTCCCCGTCCGGAGAAGCTCAAGGTCTTGGCGGGAAAGCGCGAGCAAACATGTGTTAGGTCTTCGGCGAGACGCAACAGAACAAGGCAAAAGAAAAAGAAGCGGAGAAGCTGATGTTAGCGATGGGCAGTTGGGTGTGACAGAGATTGAGACGGCGTCGTGAAGAGCCGCTCTGTGAGACCGAACCGTCCGGGAAAAGCGGACCCGCCCTTGGGGTTACACGGGGGGGGGGCGGGTGACCAGCTCAGGAGAGGCCGGTGACCCAAGGTGACCCCAGCGTTGGGGCAGCAGCGATGACACCCAGAGGGCGAGGGTAGGCATGGCAGCGGGGAGAACGTCAACAGAAGCGTTTCCAAACAAGCGGATATGCAGAGATGGTGTAAGTGTTAGTTGCCGAGCGACATTGCTCTGTAAGCCAGGCGAAGGGTCCAATGAGGGCCCACACGGTACCTGAGGGCGGGCTGGGCCGTGGTCGATCTGATTCCAGCATTAGGAACCAATCATCCAGCTCCATCCTGTTTGGGGTGGAGAGCTGCAGGCTTGGGGAAGAATCGTCCTCCACGGCTACAAGAGTGGGAGAGGCAACGCACGGGATGATCCTGCGGCCTTAAAACGCACACGCACAGAGAAAGACACACACACACACACTAACCTCCGTCTATGGTGCGGGACAGCCTCTTGCTGGCGGAGCGCGTGAAGCGCGGGGCGGGGCGGTCGATCATGGAGCTGGCGTGGCGGGTCTGGGCCTGGGTGCGTCCGCTGTAGCGGAACTTGGACCCGAGCCCCAGGAAGCGGCGGGACGACGGAGGCTCCACCGTGGACACCCTGCGGGGCAACACAACACCAACAACTCAGCCAAGAGCAGAACCCCTCTCTCCACACGCCCTTCCTGTACAGACGGGCTTAGCTCGAGCGGCCGCAGGAGGCGAGACCGACGAGATGAATCACGGTGACCGAGATGAACATCCAGCTGTAAACCTCAGTCACGTTTCCTCCGATGTCACGGTGCCGGCCCAGCTCGGAGGCGGTGGCCGATCTCACGTAACGAGATTACGCAGAGCTTCTCCCGCCTCCACGACATGGCACGTAGCCGAAACATTAAGAGATTTCATTCTGGGCCTCTGGACATACGGCAAGCACTATGTGGAGATACCCTCGATGGTTTAAACGGCCACGCTGACTAATAGAATTACTCCGTGGGAGGTTAAGCCGCAGGGGGGCCTATTAGTCAATTAGCATTAGGCTCGGTTGTCAGGCAGGTCAAAGGGGAGGGGCGTGGCCTCACCTGAAGAAGGTGTGGTTCTCCACAGACACCTTCCACAGCTTCTTGGAGGCTTTGTAGTTGGGCAGCTTGAAGCCGATGGTGCTCTCGTACTGCTCCTGCTGCGGGGGGGGGAGGGGGGGGGACACAACCTTTACATGACTCGTTCTCATGTACGCCCGACAGTTCAACAGCACATCTGTTCCCATTCTCGGGTCTTCTGGTCTCACACAGATTATCTATGTTGCATGATTTACACGGTATTGATACTAATGAGAACATTTTCAAAAGAAATATATATTTTTGGTATTTATAATTAGATATGGTTTGAACACTTTGCGTGTCGGACTGCGTGACGGCGCGGCGCCTGGGGCTACCTCTGACGGTCGGATCTTGATGAAGAAGCTGCTGCGCTTGTAGGAGATCTTCAGGACTTTGGGCCAGGGGAAGCGATTGATCCTCAGCTTGTCCTTGTAGACCATCAGCCCACCGGAGCACACGCCCAGCATGATGTCTACACCCTCCAGGTCCTGCGCAGACAGACACAAGACGAGGTCCCATTCACCCACTGGTCCCACAGGAGCACTAAGGACTAGCCATTACACTATGGTACTTTGGAGATGGGTGTCACAATCAATCGATAAAAATCTATTTGGTATACATAAAAATTTTAGGTTTTTTTCCCACCTCTGTTACTATAACAGCAGAATCTCAATTGATGTCAGTGGCCTTCCCCCCCCCATCCCCCCCGCCACGATCATTTAAATTCTACTCGATTTCACTGTCCGTAGTAAATGTGTATCATCAGCTGGGTGCACCTACAAGGTTACGCCACAAGGAGGCAGGCCCTGCTGTGCTTTTAGGTTCATGGATAAAAAAGACGAATTAATCTGTGTTTTTTTTTCTTCCTTTTGTGGGACGTTGAGAAGGGGGAAAGGGGGAGGGCGCTGACATCAATTTCGTAACACGCTGTTAACACATCACGGCATTGTGCTTGCGAAAAAACGTGAAAACCTCAAAAGCAGCTTTCAGTTAAGCACGCTAAGAGGCCTACTGTACGGAAGGGGGGATTAGATGAACTCTGACAAAAGGACTATCCCCAGACTGTGTCTGACGGCAGTTTATCCACGGTACCTTGGCTTGATGGAGATCCACGCCGTACATGGAGAGCTTCTTGGCGTTCTCCAGAAACATCCCGTCTGCCTGGGCTGGACTCATTGACCTGGAAACAAACGCGATGACGTGTTCACATCTAGATGTCTCACAGACTGAAAGGGTTTTCTCCCGCTTTCCCTAAGATGGGCTCTTGTTTGACAGCTGCCGCTTCCATGAAACAGCTACTAACCGGAGTATACACTGTGTTACATTGCTATGCAGTACTGTGGTATAGCCTGGTTCCCTTGTCTGGGTCTCTCGCCTCAATGCCTCTCCTCTTCTCCCCAACACTTTGCCTCTCATCCCCAACTACCTCCCCTGTCCTCCTCTCCACTCCCCTGCCCACCTCTCCACTCCCCTGCCTACCTCTCCAGTCCTCTGCCCACCTCCTCTCCACCTCCCCTGACCTCCTCCTCCCACCTCCTTGCCTCTCCACCCCCCTACCCACCTCGTCTCAACCTGCCCCAAGCCCTGCCTCCCTCCTCCCCCGCCCCTCCCCCACCTCCCAGGGCTCACCTGTAGGTGCGGTGCAGCTCCATCACCTTCTCCTCCAGCTCCTTGCTCTGGCCCGGGGCCAGGCGCAGCTCCTTGACGTAGTGCTCCCCGTGGACCTCGGGGTCGTACTCCCCCAGCTCCGACTGGGCCGTGTAGGAGCCCAGCAGGGCCAGCGTGACGAAGGAGCAGGGCAGGCTGCCGTTCATGATGTCCTTACGCAGCTGCAGGCACAGGTAGTACCTGGAGGAGGAGGAGTAGGGGGGGGGAACACAGGGTCATGAGCCAGTCACAACCAGGAGAAGTGGAACTTCTGTAAATCATCTGTAAATCATCGTTTGTGTTCAGTTAGTTATCTAAGGATTACTAAAGTGAATTGACTTGAACTGAATTTGAGCGAGCAGTCCAATAGGTTGTTGCTGTTGTGAGTTGTATGAAAGGCGCCATGGCTGAGTGCTTGTGTGTGACGAGACACGTACCGTGTGAGGTCCTCTGTGAGCTGCGCTGGATCGGGGGGGGTAGAACTTCACGTTGAAGGTGAAGTCGTATGTAACACCTGAGAGGAGAGAAACAGCCAATTAACCCCCAAGCCAATCAACACGCGAGCTACAGAGATACTTCCACTGTCCTGATGACATCACCCACCTGGAACCTGTTTCCGAATCTCTTTGGAGGGATCCAGCCATGTCTGAGAAGAGAAACAGTTCATGAAACCACTTGGATACCACCAGCACTGCCCTTTATTGGACGGGCCTTCTCATGCACGCCTCCAAACACTGTGTACCTCACTTCCTGTTTCCATTAGAAATGTTCCTTCGAATGGCGAATTTAAGAATGTGCTTAGCTTTTTAATCAGGTATTCAATTGTTCGTTTAATTCTGTCTGTTTTTATTGTTATCATACATTATGTTTAATGATTTTAGGTTTACTGTTTTGTAGAGCTCTAAGTGCAAGAAATGTGCATTACAAAACATTATTATTGTACTATTATTATCATTATTGTGATTATCATAGCCATTTCCTGGTGAAATGTAACCAGGGCAGCCAGACCATCCTCTCCTGTGCAGTGAGAGAGCTCCTACCCTGACGGTGGGCGTCTCCCAGACAGCCACCCCATAGTAGTCCTTCTCCAGCAGGTTGAGGTGGTCGCACACCTTCGCAAAGAGCTCCTGGCCCTTGGCGTGTTTCTGGACAGGACAGAGGGGGAGAGAGATGGGGGGCGACATCACTACTTGAAAACATGTATTCACTCACTGCATAGAAGAAGCAACGAGGGAGAGAGAGAGAGAGAGAGAGAGAGATACAGAGAGAGAGACATACAGAGAGAGACAGACAAAGAGAGAGAGAGAGAGAGAGAGAGAGAGAGAGAGAGAGAGAGAGAGAGAGAGAGAGAGAGAGAGAAAGACACACACAGAGAAAGGGGGTCTCTCTTACATCGAGCTCGCACTCAAACACATCGTCGTCCAGGAGGGTGACTTTGCACTGCATGATCCGTGGGCGCTTGGAGGGCTTGGACTCCACTGCAGTCTTCTTCTTGTCTTTAGGCTTCTTCTCCTTCACTTCTTCCTCGTCCCCTCCCCCCTCTTGAGATGACTCCGACGATTCCTCGGCCTTCTCTTCCTCCTCCTCCTGCTCCTCCTTCTGCTCCGCCTTCTCTGGCTCTTCCACTCCTTTCACTGCGGCCTCCTCCTCCTCCTCCTTCTTCTCCTCCTCCACCAGGGCTGTGTCTTTGACGGCCTCCTCTGCTGCCTCCTCTTGGGCCGGCTACGCGGTCAACAGAAAGGCAGCCATGTTAGTTGACGATAGCTTCATACAGACAGGAACAGTTGCACAAAAGATTGGACTTGAAATGAGCGACTTCCCAGAAGAAGGGGTCTGGAGATGGCAGTTGCTCAGAGCTTTTCCTGAACACACAGGCAATATCTCTGAGGCTCTCTTCAGAGTAATTTGTTCTGCTGAGCGAACTAGTCCATAGAATCAAAAATTCATGACACACTAAAAAATAAACAGGAATTTAAAGCTGTGCGTGCTTTCCTTGTCCTTTTATCTGACGCTAGGTCACAACCTAACAGTGTACCATCGTCTGCCCTACCCAGCCATCTGACTTAAGACTCATTCACTGTGACTTATTCCCTCTAGTCTCCTCACCCTGGAGACCCCTCTGGGAGTGTGTGTGTATGGCTGACTGCCACGTATGCCTCTCATGGACTCACCTGAATCTCAGTGCTGCTGAGGGAGATCTGGTCCGGGGCTTTCTCTGCCTCCGCCTTCAGCTCGGGCTCGGGGGCAGCGATGGGAGCCTTGGCCTGCTCTTGTTTGGACACCTCCAAGGGCTTCTCCTCCCTCCTGGCCTTGGATTTTCTCTTCTTCTTCTTCCCCTTCCCCTCTTTCTTCTCGCCCTTCTGGTCCTTTCCTTGTTTGGCCTTTTCTTCTTCTTCCTTCCGCTTCTTTTCTTTTTCCTCCTCTTCCTTCTTGGCCTTCTCCTCCTCCTCCTCTTTCGCCTTTTCCTCGGCCAACTTTTTCGCCTTTTCCTCCTCTTTGGCTTCCTCTTCTTTTTGGCGTTCTTCTCTTCTTCCTCCTTCTTGGCCTTTTCTTCCTCCTCTTTCTTCTGGGCTTTTTCTTCTTCTTCCTTCTTCTTCTTGGCCTTCTCTTCCTCCTCTTTCAGTTTCGCCTTCTCTTCCTCCTCCTCCTTCTTGGCCTTGTCTTCCTCCTCTTTCTTCTTCGCTTTCTCCTCGACCTTGGCCTTCTCTTCTCTTTCTTTTTCAATTTGTCCTCCTCTTTCTTTTTCTCCTCCTCCTTCTTTTTGGCCTTTTCTTCTTCTTTCTTTTTGGCCTTCTCCTCCTCTTTAGCCTTTTCCTCGGCTTTCCTCTTCGCTTTCTCCTCGTCTCTCAGCCTCTCCTCTTCTTTCCTTTTAGCTTTCTCTCCCTCTTTCTTTTTCTCCTCCTCCTCCTTCTTTTTAGCTTTCTCTCCCTCTTTCTTTTTCTCCTCCTCCTCTTTCTTAGTCTTTTCTTCCTCTTTCTTTTTCTCCTCCTCCTCCTTCTTTTTCGCTTTCTCTTCCTCTTTCTTTTTCTCCTCCTCCTCTTTCTTAGCCTTTTCTTCCTCTTTCTTTTTTGGCCTTTTCCTCTTCTTTCGCTTTCTCCTCTGCTTTCCTCTTGGCCTTTTCCTCCTCCTTTTTCCTTTTAGCGTCCTCTTTCTTTTTGCACTCTTTCTGTTCTCGGTCCTCCTCTGGCTTCTTCTCTTTACTACTCTCCCCCTTTTCTACGTCTGTTTTCTTGGCCTCTTCCTCTTTCTTCTCTTTTACCTCTACAGTAGTCTTCGCCTTCTCCTCGGTTTTCTTGTCTCCCTTGTCCTCCTTTTCACTTTTTTTCTCTTCTTTCTTCTCAACCTTTTCACTCTTCTTCACTTCTTTCTTCTCCTCCTTTCCGTCCTTCTTGGCCTCCTTGCCCTCTTCCCCCTTTTCCTCCTCTACCTTGACCTCTTCTACCTTCTCCTTGATGGCCCTCTCCTCCGCTTTCTCCTTGTCGGCCTTCTCCTCGCTGGCCTTCTCGGCCTCGAACCCCTCCCCCTCGGAACACTGGGAACGGCGCTTGAGGAAGGAGGAGAAGAGCCGCGAGAGGCCACGGCCCGCGGAGGTCCTGGTGCGGGGCTTCAGCTGCTCTTCCTCGGTCGGGGAGCTGGCGCTGTCGGCCGGGCCGGGCTCCGAGGCCTTCTCCTGGGCCTTGTCGCTGGGCTTCTCCCCCTCAGCCCCAGACTCTGCCGCTGCGGCAGCCTCAGGCTTCTGGTGGTTCTCCGGCTCCGGCTCTGGGCTGGCCTTCTGCTTGCCCTCAGTGTCCGCCTCGCTCACCGCACTCGCCTCTGTCGTCATGGTAGCCACTGGAAGGAGAGGAGGAGAGAGTCAGCGGTGGGGAAAGGTCACGGGTTTGCCGTCGCACGCGCAACAGACACATCGTCGGAGCGTCGTGACGCCCATCTGGAAAGCGACATCGCTCTCAACGCCGAGACAGAAATAACATATAAACTGGGTCACTAAGACAATCACAGAGACGCAGTTGGTAATTTCACCTCAGAGCCCCGCTGACTCACAGCATACATACGTGTTGATGATGTGTAATAAAGAACTGTTGTAGTCTCGAAATAAGAGCGCTGCTGAGAACAAATCCATTTAAGATGAAACCACCTCAACACTACATGCTCTCTGAAAAAAACACACACACACACACACCTACACACTCGCAAACACACAGTTATGAGAATGGCTGTCACTTGACGACACAATGGCTTCTCTTGTTGTGAACCCTCATGTTGAGGCGGCCCTCCGGGGCCAAGCCCTCGGCCGTGCTTATCAGAGTCTCATTAAAACTCAGTCACACAAAGAGACCATTCTTCTCTGAGGCTGACAGGGAGTACAGCCAGTATCATCCTCCTCCTCATCCTCTTCATCATCATCCTACCTCCACTCTACCATCTAATCCCACGCCCAGTCCCACTCAAGCTGCCAATCTGACCAATCCAAATAACTGGGCAGTAATCATTTGGAATTGCCATTCTCGGGACACAGCAGAGATTCTCAAAAAGACTCGAGTGCAAGAGCACGATGGCGTCCATTTCACTGCCTGCTGGGGCTGAAGGCGGTCCACATTTGACATGGGTTGATTTGAGGCATCACTAACGTCTGGGCATGAATGATTAACCCACTTGCTAACGCTTCGGTTCACAGCCAGGTTAAGACATGGTATTCATCTGGTATTCACCGCTAACTGTCTGTATTTAGCTGTGAGAGGTTACTGATGACGATTAAAGGTAATTGCAGTGCATTTTGCAGGAAATGACTTGCCAGGCTTCGTATTGTCGAATCAAACGGCCTACTCACTCGATAATGAACAAATTCAGCAGAGACGTGACTGGTAGCAACAACATGTGAGCGCTTGTTTTTTTTAATCGAGAGGGAGACAACATTAGCATGTTGTTTATTCATGATGAGCGTCTAGTCTGGTCTGGCAGGGTCGGATCGTAGTCCTCTCACACTCCTCCGAATGTGGTTCGCGTCTAGCCCTGCATACGGCTGGGGGAGGGGTGGAGGCAGGCTAGACGGGGTGGCAGGCGGGCCCAACCTCCAGATGCACAGGCCTGGGGGCTGGAGCCTGGAGGGTAGAGCCTCCATACACTTCCCTCAAACACTATAGGAACAGCAGGGAAGTAAGAGGGGGAGGGGAGTGAGACCCACAGGAGACCCAAATCCTCTTCAGCCCTCCCTATTGTTTATATCCAGTGACCAATAACTGTGCTGCACACTATAACTAATCCTGTGCACCCATCCCCCCACACCACCACCCCACTCCGCCGCTGCCACCCCCATAGACCAGTTCCATGGGTCACTACACACGTGCACGCGCCCCCCCCCACACACACCCACACACACACACACACGTGCGTGTCCACACACACACACAGTACGCCTCAGTGCTCTGGGGCTCCTCGGGGTCTTTTAATGCACCGTCATCTCAACGCCGACTGTCAGGAAACAGACGAGACGCTAATGGACCAGCTGAGCTCGTGTCTGCTGCCTCCTCCATTTTGTGCTCGCCGTCTAACGTCTCAAGCTCCGACCAGCTGAGCTGCGCTGACCTGCCACCGTGACTGATTAAGACAGCGAGCTGACTGACGGCTTCCCCCCCCACTTCCCCTCTCCATCCAAATTGGAAAGAGAGAGAGACAGAGACAGAGACAGAGAGAGAGAGAGACAGAGAGACAGAGAGACAGAGAGACGAGACAGAGAGAAAAGATAAACAAGTGTTGTCTGTAAACACACCAGGAAGCAGCTTCCCTGTAGTAACCACACCCAGCAGCAGCAGCTGAACAGAGAAGCTTCTAGAGTCCCCCAAAAGACACTTCTCGCCATGCCGTGCTAAAGCGCCCCCTGAATCTCGGCGAGACCCCCGTGGTGGGTGACATCTCATTAGCGGTGATGGACTGCTGCGCGACGCCCTCCAGAAAACAGCGTGCTCGCTTGGAGCTGCCGGATCAGGTGCGGGCCAGATGCTTCCTCACCCCAGAGATCGGGACGGTGGAGAAGAGGACGCCGGAGCACGCAGGAAACGGACCTCAGAAGTGTTTACTTCTCTGGGGTCGTCATCGGGGCCCATGCCAGTCCACTTACACATCAGCCTACTCGATCATGTGTGTGTGTGTTCCCTGAGGTAGGTCGCTCTGACGGCATGCCAGTGCTTGTCAGCACGTGTGTTGTGATGGTTGGGCCGAGGAAGACAGAGCTTGCATGTGGCTATAATAGCCATGGGTTGCAAGATGCTGTGGACTCATTAATTGCCTTTACACAGACTAGATGATGTCTATTTCTGTTCAGTCACACAAACACACACAAAATCCGTACGAGTGTCCCGAAAACATGTACGGGGCCGATCACGCGCACATGACTCAACGCGGTTTCACCTTTTGGCAAATTGTAGATTAAAACAGAGGATTCCTGGGTGCTGAGAGTGAAGATAGGGATTTACAAAGAGTTTCCCCATTAATTAGGTCTCTTGCCAGATTATCTCTCTCTCTTTTCTCCTCCTCTCTCTCTCTCTTCTCTCTCTCTCTCTCTCTGTCTCTCTCTCTCTCTCTGCTCTCCTCTCTCTCTCTCTGTGCGAGGGAAGCTGGCAGCCCCCGCATGGCGATCAGCTGTGCTGATTCATGCTTTATTCTAAGTCACACCTACTTGGCCTCGTCGACAGAAACATGCTGAGCGCCAGAATGTCAGTTCGCGGAGCACATGGTCGCGCACGTCTCTCCGGGCCAAGACGAGAGGCACGACCGCACGCGCCTTCGCAAACAGTTCTGAGTCATAAGCCCTCCCTCCACAGCCCTCTCCCCGCCGCTCACTCGGTCTGCTGTGTCTTCCAGAGCACGACTGAGAGAGCGGCTCCAAACACGAGTGCCCCTCGACTGGAGGACTCCCGTTAAGAGGGGAAATCCTCTGCTTCTTCATCACCACAGAGAACCTAACTGCCCATGTGCGCCACGGAGCGCCTGTGAAAATGAATGAAAACCACCACGAAGAAACATGCAAGGATCTGATATTGCCTTTGTGCAAAACTTTGTTCGGAAAACGAATGAATCTGGACTGAGATAGGTACAGCTCACGTAAACACACAGACCCAGACGAGTGTCCTGGTCATCAGTGAAAGTCTCAATTATCCAAGACCAGGTTTCAAGCTAATCAATACGGGCAGATGGCAGTTCTGGTGTTGTAACCTGAACCGTCAAGGGATGGGAATGGAGTACGCTGATTGATTGACTGTGGTTGCCTTGAGAGCAGTCCTAAATCCATTTCCACCAGAACCTCAGCCAAAGCCAATTGATCGCACGGCTTTTCCTGTCTACTGGCGTACGCTAATGTGGATCAGAGTATCAGATAACATTGGTAATCGTCCATTTTTGTAACTCGATATCATGAACCTGATAGAACAAAACACAGTTGCATTTCCTATTTCATAGGGTCCTGTTCAGAGAGAAAGTTCCAATTGAAATCTGGTATTTTCTGTCTGTCTTCGCTGGCATACACTTTACTGGCATACACCAATGTGGATGAGAAAACCTGAGAACATTGGATGGGATCCATGTTTGTAACTCGATATCATGAACCAGACAAAGAACCAAAACATGCACTGCACGCAGCTCCTTTTGCCGTTTCTTGAGGTCTAGTTCAGATGAACGGTTCCATTTGAAATCTCTCCTGAAGTGTCGTTTCCATAAAGCCCGTGCCTCAGCTTTATGAACCATTAAAGACTTACAGCAGATCAATGCACCCCACTCTCCCTCCCCACAGGAAAGAGCAATTCACTTCCTTTAAGAGGATGGCATTTCCTATTTGCACTTGTCAACACAACACAACACAACAACGTAGTGAGTATATACGCTAATGCAACATAACTCCCAGAAGAGGATTAACACCAGCTCCAGGGCCCTCGCCGACCTCGCCCTCGTACGACCGTGCCAACAACATCCTCCAACATCATCCCGGCAGCTCATTGGTGGAGGGAGAGTCCGGGTGGGCTCTTCCTGATGGATAGGCCACACCCAGAACCCCTCACCAGTCACATGCTCTAGGGTTGAGGCCCCTCTCTCGTTTACGTCAAGATGATATCTCGTCATCTCAAAAACTCTCCCTCTCCAACGCTCTAATGCGCTCCCTCCCTCCCTCGCTTCCACGTCATGTTTTCAGCCCTTCATAAAAGATTATCTTCCTATATATATCCACTGCCAGTATCAATGGACTCCCAGCTTAGTGGATGAGGCTCCTGCCAGTGTGTGAGGGGGAAGCACACACCCAGGCCACCCTACAGCAAATATGGATTTGTTCTTAACATATCCCCTCCTCTCTAGGCTCAAGTCAACTGGAAGGAACAGAAAAAGAGCAAATAAAAGTGGTCCGGTAGCTTTTAGGGAGACCGGGGGGAAAAAATGCTGTGCACTTCTTCGAAAAAGTGGCTTTGCGCTAGCTCATATAGAGCAGGGGTGGTGAGTCTGTTTGGTTTAGAGAAACACAAGAGGCTAAGTAAGTAGAGGTCAGAGGAGATACGGCAGAGGTCTGCTGCTGAATGGGAGAAGGCTAACATGCTCACGCACACCTGGAGGAGCTTGGCTAAGCAGGATAATGCAGCAGGCTCTTTTTCACAACTAAATCTCATCTCAATTACAACACCAAAGCCTTTTATTTTAGTTCAATCATAAGGCTAAATATATCCTAGAAACACGTTCAGCGTATTAAAAAAAAATCCGCAGAAGAGAAATGAGACTTCACCTCGAGGGGTTATAAAAAGATGATTATTCCGAGTCTCGCAATGGCCACTGATCATTAGTCATGGGATATTTTCTGGGAAAGCGCTCAAAGTGTTGGCAAGTACAATTATCAAAATTCCAATTCCACTCCTGAAGAATAAATCTTATCTGATCAGTATAGTCAGAAATTCCTGGTAAAATCTACTTCCCATCCAAAGTGGCTTACAAACGGTCACCCCTAGGATATCGCAGGACACGAGTGCTCTGCTGAAGTGCTATCAGCCAATTTAAATGCCCTAGCGTGCGCAGCTCATCCTTATCCCCCATTCATTCTTTTCCGTAAATAAGTCGCGCACATGTTTTCAAAGTGAGACTCGCTAATAAATGCAGCGCTCGACCACACAGTGTTTTTATATATCTTTCATTGTCTTGAAGTAACATTTTGGTGTTGGCAACAACAACAACAAAAACACGCAACATAGAAAACAGCACATTACACCAAACTCAACACGCGGTCTTGTGTTCCTGCAGCAAAATGATTCAAAAACACCGATATATTGACGGTTGGATTTGATCGTTTCGTGTGGTCTAGTCTGCCCCTAGGAATTAAATAATGGACCACTCAATGTATAAAAAAATGGCGCCGAATGTTTAAAACAAATAAATATCAACTTCAACAAGACAAAATACATCCTTAATTGTGCTTACCTATATCACAATTATCATCAATGGAGAATTATGAATCCCAATATCCAACTCAATCTATTATTCCGTACATTCAATGGAGAAACAATGTTGCAGATCGACACATGCTTTGCTTTGTTGTTCTTTAGGTGTTCGATGCTCGTAAAGGGGTGGAGTCATCAGAGAGCGGACGAGTTAGTTGGCCGCATGCACCAATTACACGGATCGGTTAAGCCCTCTAAGCCAATCGGAAAAGTCGGAGAAGACATTCAATGTGCGTCGAGGAACCGAGTAGCCTCCTGATCCAGTTCTATATAAAATGTTCTGATTATATTACTCACTGAAACGATGTGGAAACCATGCTACAATTATCTCACAATTATCTTTCTCTCATGGGTGACAGAGAACGATGGCTCACGGATAACGTGGCATTGTGGCAATATGTGGCAACTTTGCAACTGGGCTGGGCTCCAAAACAAGTACTGAGGCTGATACAAATCAACTTCCAAATTATGTTTTGTAATCGACCAGTTGTATCCTTTTGACGTCCATCGATTTCCCGTTCCCACAGAGAAGCTGTGAAAGGGTATTTAATCTAGCCTCCACATCCTCCCTACTGCCTCAGACCCAAATAATTTAATTTGTGGCCCAATCCATTACACTTTAAAACTTCAAATCTGCAGCATGCGATGCCCAGGGTCTCATGCTGCTGCTACCAGAGTAGCTCCAAAAACAGTAGGGAAGCAACAGGGGTGCAAATGGCCCCTTAACCCCTTTTAGACAACGCCCTTGTGCTTCCCTACACACACAGCCAGAGATATAGGCACGTCCCTCAACTCCTCACTCTGGTGTATGGGCGATACTGATTGACACATCGGAATAGCCATCAGGTCCAGCCATTCCACACAAGGGTCCCATTCGAGAGCACAATGGTCTCACCCAAGGAGGTGTCACAGCGCTCATTTTCATTCTCCTCAGCCCCACCACTAACGCACACACCACTACCAAGCTGTCCTTAGGGGGGGACGGCACGGTCCCCGCCCATCTGCCTGACCCCATTAGTGCCATACGGATCATGGAGAAGCCGGGGTGGGAGGGGTAGGGGGGGGGGAGAGAGAGAGGGGCTTGGGGTTCATTATTCTCCAAGAAACACGGGGTGACCAAGTTCACGGGCAAGACATCATCAGAGTTCGAACAGAAGCTACACAATGACCGGTTCCCTTCCAAAGGTTTCTTATGCTGTTTCAGAATAAATACATATTTTTTTATTTTTTATTATGATCATTTAACCCCAAAACCTCTGGAAACACAGCTTTGCTAAACTGTTCCCTCAATACACAAAGTAACAAGGGGAACGGTCAAACATGCAAAAGGAATGTGTTTAGGTGAACTAGGTGGCTGGGAGCTTTTTGTTGTCCCCCTGATGGAGAATGGGAGTCGTCGGAACCACCCAGAACCCTCCCTCCATACTCCAGTTGCCTAGGAACCCCTCCCTTGCCTGGTCTCCCAGTCCCTGATGCACGGAGCAGGTGTTGAGCTAGACCTCTGTGAGGGAGGAGCCACACCACTAACACACACACGGTCCCCAAGAGAGAGCGGCAGACTACAACCCCACACTCAAGACAGCGCAACAGACGGAACGCCCCGCTCACTTCCAGAGAGTCGACCCTCTCGCACGACTGATTTAGGTGTGCCTCCTCTATCACTCTCTCTCTCTCTCTATGTCTCTCTCTCAAACAGATACACATGCGCAAACGCAAACCACCACTGCACTCTAGCTGAACACATGGAGTGCGTTTGTTTTGCTCGTCTTTATCCCTCCCTGGCTCCCGTCGCTGATTATATAACCCCCCCCCACGTCCCCGCCCCTCCCTCCCTCCCTCCACCTGAATCCTGTGGCTTTTTCTTGCTCATGCTCCACTCCGTGTTGTATCTGGGCAGATGTACAGTATCACGCCTCGCTCTGCCTGCCACTGCATGTCTTATGTAAAACAACATGTGCAGCCATGAACATGCAGTATGGATGCAACGCTGCTGTGTGTGACCGGGGGCAAGTTTTAGGGGGGGGTGGGGGGGGTCTAAGCTCTAAAAAGCACTGGCGGGATAGATGTTGGGGCTGCATTAATATTCATAGCACACCATTATGGTTTAAAGTATTTATGAACCAGGAATGGTCTATGTTTCTTCCATTCTCCCGGCAGACTGCTATGTGGGTCCTCCCCTCTTACTCCATAGTTTGGGTCCTTCCATCCAAAGACACTGTGGTTGTATCTAAGATGTCTCCATTATTCCCTAACATCTTATCTCCTTGCTCCTTTCTCTAAATGCTCTTCTTCTCTCTGTTGAAATGAGAATGAGCCATGGAATAGAAAGTGTGCGCCGCTGCTACACAACGGCAGGTGCGAATTGCGGTGTTATACTCGACTGTGACTATGCTGGTAATTAGCACGAATCGAAAGTCTGGGACTGAATTGAGCTGTCCCACTTCACAAAGAGGAAGGAATCTTGTTTCTAACCCTATAATATCCACAATGTAGGCTGCATATCTATTTCTGCTCTTGTCCCATGTCAATCCTGAAATCTGAGGGGACGTAATCAGCATGTGGAATCCTTGAGTGTGTACCGCCACCTGGTGGTCAAACGGAGCATTGTCATTATATGTGAGGTATAATCCTGGATTACAAGCAGGGTGGTCTTCTGGTGACTGTGAAATAATGAGCTGTCAGAACTACTATGTAGAATAACTTAAATATTCAAATACGTTCGCTTTGATAGAAGGAGAAAGAAACAGTATGAGACCGAAAGAAAAGAGAAAAAGAAAGAAAGAATGAGAAGGAAAGAGAGGGGTAGAGCGGGAGAGAGGGGTAGAGAGGGAGGGGAGAGGAAGAGCAAGAAGGGAACCCCGCCTCGTTGGTTCTACCCCTCTATGCAGCAGTGCACACTGGGATAGCGAGTGTTTAGGAGAGATAACGGTGTTTGTCCGTCACAAGGCCTCCCATAGACGTGCCACTCCTCCTCGCGCCACAAAACCACAACCCATCACACAGCAGTTGTATATGGTAGTAAAGAAAATAGCATGCTATCTTCAAATGTAAAATCATGTAAAGAGTCATGATTCTTCTCATTCCTGGTCTGTCCCTCGTGCTGTCTGTGAGCTTTTACATCTCCTTGGCTATCACCCAAACAACTGCTGTTATAGGTCCCTCCTAGTCTGGGAAACAGTCACATTGGATAACAGACAAGGCTAGACTCTCGATGTGAACGGCATGTTGTGAGTAAGAGCAGGGCTTTGCCTACTAGACAGTCTAACAGGTGCATGCCCCGAGATACCAAGCAAACCTGAAAACATTCAGGACGAGAACTGAGAATGTCTGAGATCTGGAGGGCAGAGCAGAGACAGAGTCATTAAACTTTGACTCTGGAGAATGCTGACATCCAGTATCTCCCTCGAGTCCTTTCATCAATATGCATAACATTCAGAGGAAAGCAAAAAAAGCACACCCACTCAGGATAGCTAAGCTATGCTTGGAATCTTCACTGCTATACAGAAGAACTTCACATTACACAAGCAACGCAACAAACACAGTTTTCTTTGAGCTCAGACAGAGCAACATGGCATACTCACCAAATGTCCACACAGGAAGGCATCACAGATTGAGAAGGCCATTCCAGCCACGATGAGGCACACCAAACAGATCCAGGGAGGAGAGAAAGTCAGATATTTAATCAGGTCAAATATGAACTTGGTCAATAATATCACCATTAAATTGTTAATCCTTTGTTGAAATGATTTGTGCGGTTAGCCATGAGCCAGAAGTAATGCGAGAGGCCATAACAGATGGTGACTGGGAACAGTAGCACAGCACTGTTTAGTGCAAGGCCAGGCTACACGATCAGCTGTCACACTCACATACAACAAAATCACATATATTTCTAAAATCCGAAGTTAAGGTGATTTTTTTCCATAGGTCACGAGCAACGCTCGTGAGAAGGATTGGAGGGCTCGAAAAACACCTGTACATTTGCACATACGTGAATGTATCGTATCTTAGCGACAAAAGTCTTGTTCAATAAGAATGACGTATCGTCTACCTGAAAAGTGCCATAAAGACAGGTTCAGTGAGCGTTCGACTGTGAAATGTCCAACATCCACCCAACAATTTAATTTACAATAAAAATCGCCTTTACAGAAATGTCTACGCCATAGAGATTAATTTCGTTTTTTCAGTAATTACAGCGACCGACATAGCACTACGAATGTCCCTGTTGCAGTTTGACATAATACATGGGAGCACAGCGCACGTTGAACTTCTAACGAACTGTAACTGAAGAAAATAAATAACACGACTGTTGCAGCAAAGATAGGAAATAATTGACAAATGTAAAAGCAATCAATGTTACCTGAGATTTGTGTCCTGTACAAGTATCACACGCATTACTCCGGTGGTTCCGGACACAAGTTAAAGCATATCGATCTGAGGTTTCCAGTGACGCTTGTATCGCAATGACGAAGCACTTCAGCGCAGTAAAGGGTGGGGATGCCCCTGCGGACTAGGTGCTCAAAAGCCAATCCTCCACCGAAAGCTCAGAGAATTATTATGCCTGCATGCTTCCAAGGGAAACTGTAGATAGAGCGGGAGAATAACAGCTAGGCAGGAATACTTGAATACACCGAAGTCTTTTCTGTCTTCCTCGTTACTGGGTTAATGTTTACCTGACTTCTTTGATAGCAGGTGCACGAATCACATGTTTGGAATGTGTGGTCAAAGAAAGCTTTGTTCTGATGATCTTCGTGCCAGTCTAAACTCGCTGGCATCTGTTCTGGTATCCCCCACTATTGGAACATAAACACGAATCTTAATGGAACATGCTGTTTCTTCATATTTTAGACTGCTTGCACTGGTATTATAATAATAGCCCATAAAAAGTATCTCAAACGAAATTGCATGAAAGGCCATGGGCTATGTCCCTCCTCAATGCCGTCTCTATGAGTAACAGCATTGCTCTGGCCTGGCTGAGTTCACAGCTGGAGGGAACATGAACAGCTGATGTAAGAGCATCTGTCTGTAGAATTACTTAAAACCAAGTGGCTTGTTTCCAAGCATCCGAAAATAAGCAGCAAGGACAACTTAACAGCACTGTCATTGCATGTGACCTGACCCTAAAATAAATCTATTACTGGGACCAATTTTGCACATACCAACCCCTCTTTTTCAGGACACATTGTGTCTTAAAGGTTTTACCAATGAGTCTACACGTTAGCATGCAATCATGGAGCTATTTGCCCAGGAGCATAGGCCTTAACACATCACAGTTGACACCCAGTTGAATGAGACAACCTCTTTCCCACTATCATGTTGAGCAGAAAAGATACACCCAATGTGTAGATTAGCGTTACACAGCTGGCCAGCCCAAACACACACAGTCACACACACAGATAAAAGCAACCGTCGCAACACTAACACACATTTACACACACATGCAAACAGCAACACACACACACATACACACACACACACATGCAAACAGCAACACACACACACACATACACACACACACATTAAACCACAAAAAACACCAGAGTACTTGTGTCAGCATCAAAGGACCTCCATTTCTGTGAATTCCCCGGGGACATATAGTGACATTTTCATTCATCTGAGCGGCATGTTATTCAGTGGGAGCAGCAAAGGAATGAAACTTACTTAAAGGTTTATGAAAGTGAAGAATATAATAGGCTATAAAGTAAATAAGTAAATATACATTTTAAAATATATTTAAATTCATCAAGTGATGCCATTTTAACTATAGGCCTACATACATATAAATAAATACGTATTTACAATATTTATTGTTTATTATTATTTATATTATTTCAATATATAGTTCAAATTGTATGAGCTAGCTAAAGATACCTCTAAAGAGAGATTTGAACGTTTTCCTTAAAAACTTTTGAGACCGATAGGTGTTAGGCTACCTATAAAAAGTTACCTGACGTGTTTTGAGTTGAGTTGAGTTGGGTACCTCACCTCAAGAATTAAAATGTGTACCCTTTAAATGTAACCCAAGCATCTCCATTCAGACATTACAACCATCACTTGTGCCTGCAGATTGATCCCACAGGACCAGGAAGGAAAAAGTTAGAATGTTCGCACGCAAGCTTTGTTTTCCGTAAAGTTGACGAACTGTGCTGTCTTGAGAGAACTCGTCGGACTGGTGTGAATTCTAGTGTGAAAAACGATGGTTTGATTTTAGTTGTTGCTATGGCTGATGACAAAGGACCTTTTCTCACGTCTTGTATCATTTTTTACCTATCGATTGGAGCAGCCCTGTTTCAAATACTGGAGCAACCGAATTGGAAATTGGCCACGTTGGAATATAAGAACGAGAAGGACAGAATTCTTAACACATATCGGTGCTTAAAAAAAGAAGACTTGGACGAAATTTTGAGGGTAAATGTCAATTCCACAACATCTGTTTTGTTGTGATAGTTTCATTGTTGCCTATTTTGCAATGTGTTCCACCGACACTGGAAATTGAATATGGTCTTACAGTATCACTAAACGACGGTTTCCTGTTATCGGTTTCCTATATCCAGGACTTGCCTGAGAACCCAGAGGATAAGGTGCCTTCTTTGGGTTGATCAAGGTGTATGAAAAGTGGGTGAAAAGATACAACAGCAGAAGTAATAACATACTGAACATTAATTGAGTAGCCATTAAGCATTTACTTCTCTAAAAATGCAAGTAAGGGCATGCTGTGTCCTTCCAAAACCAGTTTGGTTGGTCACAGTATGGAATGGTAAAGGTTTAATCGGTTCGAGCAAGGTATTGGCCCATTGAAAATGAATTCTAAACCGACTTGAAATTCTAATTAAAATAAATTAAAAGCTAAATCTTAGTCTTACAAGTTAAACATGTCACATCAGTTTGACGGAACACAACTAACAGGAAGTGAGACCGTTTGCCAAATGCCCAGGCAGTCATAGCTTGAGTGGTTTTGGGGTGTGTACCTATGGTGTGTACACTCACAGAGCACTGAAGGGAGGCTGCAGATGTATATTTAAAAATAGGGTGTGTTTTCTTCAAACTCAGGTGCGAGATCACAATAATGAAGTAACTCAAAGGAAAACCCAAC
The DNA here is from genome assembly GCA_903064625.1 of Mallotus villosus. NCBI lineage: Eukaryota > Metazoa > Chordata > Actinopteri > Osmeriformes > Salangidae > Mallotus > Mallotus villosus. The sequence goes on along the minus strand of CAEFZP010000254.1, from coordinate 102,970 downwards.
TCATCCAAACTCATCTATATAGGTTGTGTCCCAAGCTGCTGGACAAGGTGTGACCATCACTGGGGAAAAGGACTACGAGAACTGGGACTGGGGCAACTCTGTCATCTTTGCTGCCACCATCATAACAACCATAGGTGGGCAATTTCCATGAACTGGTCTTCGAAATCGGTCTTCTCGTGACGATATTGTAGGGAGTCTGCATTCAGGAATCATTTTATCCACTCAAACATTGGATACATGGATATATGTGTGTGTACAATACATGACAATGATTGACCATACTGACGCTGTGAGTGTTTGTATTGAATGACCTTCAAAGCAGGGATGAAGTTTGTCGTCACATTTCTGATTGCAGGCTATGGAAATGTGGCTCCCAAGACGGCTGGTGGCCGTGTGCTCTGCATCCTGTATGGCCTCTTTGGGATCCCTCTGTGTCTCACCTGGATCAGTGAGCTGGGCTCCTTCTTTGGATACCGAGCCAAGCGCCTGAGCCAGGTTCTGATCCGTAAAGGCCAGAGCGTGGTAAGAAGGCCAGGAATTGTATTTTGAGGAGAATCCGAATTCCTGTGAATAAGTACATCGTAAGGTTGTTCATTTCCCCTGGTATAAATCGCCGGTATATTTGTTTAAATATCAATAAAAATGTTAACATTGTTCAGATGTTGTATTGTTGTCTCAGATTTCTTTTATTCATCTTTTACAGAAAATGGTTCAGATTACATGCACGATGGTTTTCCTTCTCTGGGGACTTCTGTTTCATCTGGTGCTCCCCCCGCTGGTGTTTATGAGCTTCGAGGGCTGGAGCTACCTGGAGGGGCTGTACTTCTCCTTCATCACCCTTACCACTGTGGGCTTTGGGGACTACGTAGCAGGTATGCAATTTTACAGATTGGAATAAAAAATGTCAACTTCAAATGTAATATACTCAAATATGATGACTGAATGCACTCAACCTTTTGTGTTCCTTGAGGGCCATTTACGGTATGTGTCCATCTTGATACAGACAAACAGACCAAATATAGGATAGAATATAGCTGCGAGCAGCAATGACGGATATCTTCTCAAGATTGCGGACCATTTAAAAATAAACATGGTCGAGAAATGTATCCCACAGATCCCACTTAGATTACGGTAATTGGAAATTCACAAATTATCTTTAAACAGAAAAATACATCAATTGGACATTATATTATGATTTCTTGAGACTTTATTGTTTCCCATGAGCAATTAGACATGCATACCAACTTTCAGACATTTATTTTGAAAAGGACGACTTTGAGGCATGGTGTAGCGCCACCTATGCCCATATTAGGCCCATGCTTTAGTGTAAACCTAATCTTTAGTTTGTAAGCCAAAGCAGGAGTAAAAATGACCAAGCTGTGTTTGGTTGATGAAACTTGGTTCTTGGTTCTTGAGAAGAATGCTTTCTGTTAGCAGTAGCATTAGCTGTGGCCAAACTAGCCACAGAATGTTTTCTTAAGTCATTCTTGCCAGAAAGCCTTGGATCTGAGTGTGAGGAAGAGTGGAATAAGCAGATTCCACTAGCATTTAGTTGAGAACACATTTTCATGTCCATAGGAACTACGGTTCATGAGAAGATTTTTGTAGTTTTGGAAACATTTTAATTGTACAGAAATATCCAAGATGGTGGCCGTTATGGGTTCTTGAGGCTATTTTGTTCCCCATGAAAAATAAGGCAGGTATACCAATTTTCTGGAATTTTGGATTTATGGGACGAATGGAAAATCACGTGGCCTGGGGCCTCATGTGGGCCATTGGTGGTGTGATAGTTACTTTCTCATAGCCTGTAGTATCAAAGTGCCAAATTCAAACAAATTTCAAGTATGAGATATTGGGAACATGAGATCTACTAGAATAATTATTATAATAAAACCAACAATTCCTTCGATTAAAATCAAAATATGATGCATGTCCCTCTTCCTCAACCAGGTGTCAATCCAAGCATTGACTACCCCAGGCTATACCGGGTGGGTGTGGAGTTGTGGATGTACATGGGTCTGGCCTGGCTCTCTCTGTTCTTCAGCTGGAACGTCCATATGGTAGTGGAGGTCCACAAGGCCTTTAAGAAAAGGAGGCATAGACACAGGCTCCCTCCAGACCAACGGCACCACCCCGAAAAGGTCAAACCAGACACCCCCCTACAACGGCCCATGGCCGTCGACATCTTCAACTTCCTGTCTGAGAGGGAAGCGGAGGACTACAGCACAGTTATCAAGGAGATTGGCGTCGTGGCCAGGAAGTCGATCATTCCAGAGGAGGTGGTGGGTCGCTCCAAGAGCTGTAGTGACCTCCTGGAGATCTGCACCCTGGAACACTCCCCTCGGCAGAGACGCCGCTTCAGCATCGGTGAACCCGTGTTCGTCCGCCCCCCGGAGTCCCTCGGAGAGTCTTTCACGATGGAGCAGGAGGAGGAGCCGTTGCTTCCTCAGGAGGACGACAGAGATCCGGCGCCCGAGGAGAAATTTCTGGATGAGGCCACCACAGGGGAAGAGGGGGGCTGTGTGGACGACCTGAACGAGACCCCCTGTCCTGCCAGCTCTCGACACACCTCCACAACCAGCACAGAAGAGAGCATCCTTCACCCTAGGGGTGGCTCTACCAGGTTTACCATATCCAAGGTAGTGATGGACGATGGGAGAGAGGAAAATGACGAGAACGGGTGACGCTAGTTAGGATCTTGAATGACGCAGGAACGTTTCCGTTTCAGATTTGGTGCGTCAACATTTTTTTTGACAAAAAAAAACGGCTTTGGTACCTCGATAAGCACATACCTGACGGGTATTCAGCAGTTAACCGTTGTAAAGAAACAATGAGCCTCCTATTGAGTTGGCTGTGTTCTTCGAACTCTCCAAACTTATTTTCTCTTTAAATTGTTATAATGACACAATTGGAGGATTCTAAAAGTAAGTTGCACTACATCGTTTACATTTTCATATACACTGTTCTCAAACTGTTTGTTTGACTCTACAGAAGTCTCATCTATGACTGTATGAATTCAATGCTTTGTTATAACAAATGTAATGTTTTTAAACCATAAAATACAATGGTATGTCTTTTTAATATGTCCATTCATCTCAGCGTTGTAACAATGATGGCAACATTACATGGTTGTCAAACTGCTTCATCGAGTTTGAAGGGGCACTACTTCAGGTCACAGTAGAGTGCTTTGTGGTAGACCGTCCCGATGAGAAGCTTCCCTCCATAGGGAGCAGCCACAGAGGATCCCATGATCACATGTCCATCGTCAGCGTAAACTTGGGTCACTATCGGCTTCTTAGAGTGAATATTCTGAATCCGAATGACCTGCAGGAAATATGAACAAAACAAAATACAATAAATAAACTGATATACAGTATTGCAGGTGGGAGGAATATTGATGCCTGCAAGGTGGGAAACATGTATTGAGCTTATACGCGCAGAAACATGTCTGCTGGTAGTGTAGTTGTGAGAACTTCTTGCCATAAAAGTTTTAAAAGAGCTGTATTGATGCATCCTTCTGATTCATGAGTGTTAATAATTAATTAATCAATCAATCATTGAAGGGCACTGTATCTTTGTGATTTTTTTTCTTTTCTAGTCATTTGGATCGTTAAGTGCAAATCTAAAGGTGCTCTGAAGGGACATTCTTTCTCTCAGCAACTTAAGTTTGAATCCCAGAAGTTTACGGTTGGGTGTAAGAGGGAAGGCAGACCATTGTTCTTTTCCTTTACGACTGCTACTTGTTCTGCCAAGAGGTCCCTCCAGATTTACATTTTCTTTGTCCCTTCAGAGGCCTTGACTATGACGTATTTCCTTCTCTCACGCTTTCTTTGTCCGTCCCTGTCTAAACGTTTATCTTATTATAGCACAGTCGGACAGGAAACAAACATTTACTTTATAACCTGTTGGCCTGAACATTTGTGCTTAATGTAACCTCACGTTGGCCATTCTAATTAACCCATATTCAACGAGTATTCGCCCCAGGTCAGAGTAGAGACATACACTCACCTCAGATCCAGGCGGGTCTTCTAGGTCCACAGTATTTTTCTGGAGCTTTGCTCCATTCGGGTGACAGCCCAGCCATAAATCACCCGTGTCATAATCCACCTCAATGTTGTCACAGAGGGACCCGACAGCTACAGACTGTAAAATACATCAGAAACATTTTGTGAAATGCAGCTCTTTAATGGATGACAATCATTGGCCCAATTTCACAGACATGGATTAAGCCGAGTCCCAAAGCAAGAGTAAAATTATATTAAGATCTCCATTGAAACTGTTTTTAAATCTAGGACTGTAATAATATAATCCATTATCTAATTAATTACCTTTACATAAACCAAGTCTTCCCCTGTGCGCCTCTCAAAAACCTCAACGTCATGGTCCAAAATATCTGATACATATAGATACCTGAAACAAATAAGCATATACATTTCGTTTTTGCACACTATTGGGAAGGAGCTAAATACATTTACAAAAAATCTAATAAAATGTTTACCAAAACAAAAAGTAACCTCTTATCTGGTGAAATGTTGATGCCATTTGCAGACAGAAAGCCATCCCCAACTACTTTCACCTCTTGAGGACTGTAATAAATGACATTACACCAAGGCAGACCGAGGATAACAGTCAACGTGGCTAACAGTTCGTTGGGAAAAGAGTGATCATTTGTAGCATAGAAGCTCTCCGGTCCCACGGCAACTATGTCATTTACACTAACAGAGAGGAAAAATTAGGGGGAAAACAGAAGTATTTAGTCAAACAAAAACAAAACACCTCTGGATTATGGGCCATAAGAGGTTAGACATACCTATGAAGAAGTTCATGCCTAATTGTTTTCAGGTGCACAATTGCATTTTCTTCCTCAACAAACCGAAAGATATCTACCTGGCTGTCACCAATCACCTGATTAGGGTGATTGACGACAAACAGCAACACAGATTTATCTGTAAAAACAAAAAGTTGACACTTAAATGTCTGCTCGCTAGGCTTTTCCCTGGTGTCTGGAAGAGGTTCAGCTCTGAAGTCAGCACATTTATTCCATGATACATGGAAACTGGAGTTTAATATAAGAGATTTGGAGAAACAACAGCAAAATGAGAGACAGATAATGATTTCCCAAAGGTTTTGGTTTGGTGTGCATAATATAGTACATACTTCTACATGACCATATGTGTTAATGCTACATTAGGATTGCTACTCAATTTCGTATTATTCTGTGTAATGACTAAGGAATTCTATGAACCCAAAACCCTACACACTCCAATATAATCTGATCAGGAATGTGGAGATTTAGGGCAACGTCTAATTTGTAATCTACAGAATTGCTGTGCTGCGTTCTCCCCTTTGAGTTTGGTTCTCTTCGCTTCAAAATCACCCATATCTTTCTTGTAATTATAGTGCGTGTGTTACCGGTTTCATCCGTGAAGATGCTTATGCCATGGGGGTTGAAGGAGTCGCGGTCTAGATCTCCTTTGATTTGCAGCTCCACGGGGGTCAGTCTGGGATGTAGCAAGTCCAGGGTGTAGATCTTTCCTGGCCCTTTCGATTGTGGCAGACCAGGATAGTTCAGACCCTGGGTGGAAAGGATTGTACACCTGAGGCAACTGCAGCAGTGGATTTCGTAGAAATGTTAAACTGGAAAATCACCATGCTACAACTAATTCATGTTTAAAGATGTATGCTGGGGTCAGATGGCTGAGCGGTTAGGGAATCGGGCTATTAATCAGAAGGTTGCCGGTTTGTTTCCCAGCCGTGGAAAATTAAGTTGTGTCCTTGGGCAAAGCACTTCACCCTACTTGTCTCGGGGGGAATGTCTCAGGGGGAATGTCCCTGTAATACTGTACTCTGGATAAGAGCATCTGCTAAATGACTAAATGTAAATGTATGCTTGTGAACACCATTATTTACTCCGAGCTTTCACCCAGGCAGATCCATAGGAATGACTTACTGTGCTTATGATAGCCAGTCCATCTCGGAGTATACTGAGGTCTTCTGAACCATGGTCTATACAATGAGAGTAGATCCCACATTACCAATTATACACTAAAACCCCTGCAGATTTGTAGGCTGTCTGAAGCCAAATATGATGTTACCTGATGACGTGGCATACATTACTATCTTAATTGCTTGGACTTTAGATTCCATATTTTGCAACTCATAACTACACACCCTAATTTCTCAATGTATAATGAATATTACATACCATCTGAACATGACATCAATAGTCTTACTTACTTCCGTTACAAAAGTGAACTGTTTTCAACATTCATTCTGTATGTGCCAAACATGTACATACCAATATGCTCCAATAATTGACAATTGGGAAGGTGTTTTTGTGGAATTTCTCTTGAGTAAAGGCTCATTTCCCTGCAAAGGAAACCAACATAATATCATTCTGAAGTAAAAGGTGATAATGTGTGACACGTAAACATGTGAAACGTAACTTACATCAGTTTAAGAATACGTTGTCCAATTATTACTGCAAAAGCAGCAACACAAACTGCCACCAACAGCCGATTCATAGCTGTGAAGACTTCCAAGCAACCCCTGGTCAAAGATTACATGAGGTAAACAGGAGGCGTGGCTTCTATTTATAAATTCATGGGTACTGGAACTGCAGTTGCAGAGTTGAGCCAAAGAAGACGCTGTTTCACCAAACAACACATTACTGCTTTTAAAATGACTGGACTGAGAAGGTAACACAACAAGGATTTATTAAATCAATCAGTTTCACATTGAGCAGAAAATTAGTTTCACATTCAGGTTCCAGAAGCATTCCTATAACCAATTTTTAAAACGAAGTTCAAAATATTTGTTATCACTGTGCATGAGAACTCTAAAAGGCACTTAGAATACTGTAGGGTCATAGACGTATCAGTAGCAGTTATTTCCCCTAAGAAGGCTTTGAGAGAAGGGCAGTGGAATAAAAGGAGGCATTTCAGTTGTTGTTCTAAACATAGTCCTGTTAGATGCATCTCTTCTCTGTTGAGTCTTCTGGCAACTTCTATGGGCTAATCCAGGTCACAGCAGAGTGCTTTGTGGTAGACCGTCCCGATGAGAAGCTTCCCTCCATAGGGAGCAGCCACAGAGGATCCCATGATCACATGTCCATCGTCAGCGTAAACTTGGGTCACTATCGGCTTCTCAGAGTGAATGTTCTGGATTCTAATCACCTGTGCAAAATTTGAAAATACAACATTAAGGTAATGTGATGTCAAAAACATGCTGCAGTTGTAGGTGACCGGTCTGCGCACCAACCTCTGATCCAGGAGGGGTTTCTGGATCGTTCAGAAAGAACCTCCAGGCGTTGGGGTGGCAGCCCAACCACAGATCACCAGTTTCTGGGTCAACCTCCACATTGTCGCAAAGGGAGCCAACAGCTACAGTCTAGTGGCATAACATGATTAAAAGGCTTTACATGGTGTCCAGAGATGCTATTCTTCAGCTGATTTCCGACTGTTCGTTCACTTCATCATGGAATGACTACACAGTTCCTGTTTTTCCTACATTTACCTTCACAGGGACCAAAGCATTGCTTTCCAGTTTTTCCAAAACATGCACATTGTGGTCCATTAGATCTACAACATAAATGTGTCTGCAAGAAAAAAGGTGTTTCACATTAACAACATTCCAAACCTTAATGTTATTATATTCCACAGAGCCTGGCTCGAGAAATACAGTGGACCTACTTTTTGTCTGGTGAAATGTTGATGCCATTGGCTGAGTAATATCCATCTGCCACCACAGTGACCTGGTCAGGACTGTAGTAAACCACATTACACCAGGGCTGGTCAAGGAAAGGCTCCAGCTGTCTCAAAATGGAATCCGTAAAATAGCGGTCATTGGTGGCATAGAAGCTCTCCACTCCCACGGCAATAATGTCATTTACGCTGAAAGAACAATCAAAAGATTTCATGTTGTAATTTTGTGGTCAAACTGGTTCGTCAATACCTTTGAAATGTATGTGTGGGGTGGTGTTACCTGCCTACCTGTGGAGAAGGTCATGCTTGATGGTTTTCACATGCACAATGGAGTTCTCCTCTTCAACGAACCGGAAGATCTCCACTTGGCTTTTATGCTGAGGGTGGTTGACAACAAATATGTATACCGTGTCATCTGAAAAGTGAACGAGAAATTGGGTTTACACAAAAATCTAGATTAGAAAGAAATTCTAATACAGAATACGCTCCGATCACATTTAGTTTCTACCGTCGTCTGTGAACGTGCTGATTCCATGAGGATTGAAGGAGTCGAAATCGAAGCCTCTGTCCATACGCAGCTCCACTGGTTTGATCCGAGAGTCCTGCAGATCAAGAGTGTATATCTTCCCAGGGCCATCTGAGTAAAATGGCATTCCAGGATACTTCAGTCCCTGGTAATTCAATAAAAGTTCAATGTTATAAAAGATACTTAGCTAGAATGACTGGTAAGTAATACAAATACTAATATCTATGGTAAAACCAAAATGATCCAAAGACTCACAGTGCTAATGATGGCAAGTCCATTTGGAAGTATTGTGATGTCCTCTGATCCATACTCTATAAGAACAGTCATTGCTGAATTACATTTCATAAGAGGTGTATGGGTAGACTTAAGGTGTTCTATTGACACATTATTTGCGTTTATGTCCCACATTGCAGTCACGATTTTTTATTTCAATCGCAAAATAAGTTTTCAATTATTTTGATCTCATTCCACACATTAACCGCATAGTCTGTGTCTTTGTGCATTTCTTACCAAGGCTTTTGATTGGACGACAGTTTGGGAGGTGTTTTTGGATTAGATCTCTGGAAGCAAGACATCTTTTTCTGCAACACGATGAATGCGTTAAAACGGCAAAACCCCATAGCAAGGCTTTGCAATGTGCACGAAAACATTGCACACGAAAGCATTGCACACTGCTTGCAAGAAGACGTGCTCTGACTAGTCTTTGCCGTCAACAAACGACGGTATTAGCAGAAGTAACCAACCTAGCGTGTAACTCAAGTTAAACTCAGTGCATAAAATCACAAACAAGTTTAATTTACCTATCTAACGATTGGCATGTTAACCAATTTGCTTAGAAAAGAGGAACGAGACAAACCTCAGATTGATCATTCTTTCTCCCAAAAGAATCGCAAAGGCTGCAATAACAAGCGATATGATGACCAACTTCCCCATGTTGATAATCTTGTGCCACAAATTTAAGAGTGAAAAAAATAAATGCGAATCGGTTCCCGAATCTGTGATCACTCGTTTTATCCTCCAGTTGAGGCCGGCATTTATTCCTGCGTCATCCAAATATGATTACCCAGTTCCCTCAACAGCTGTTTAAAGAGTTGGAATCGGTGTACCAATGGAATGCGTGTAGTTTGTAAAGACGGGACAGGATATATCCGGAGACACCCTTGCACCAGTTATTGGATCATTTTTGGCCCCCCTATAGAACATTTTGTGCGTTCTGTCATGGTCCTGTTTCATATTGATTAATTCATATCCTGCTTTGATACAATAGCATTGTCCCGTTGAGATATTAAAAGAAAGTAGGCATCAATATGAAAAAGTGTAGACATGCAATATTATAATTTCTGCCTTTGTTATCGATTAGAATGCCCTTAGAAAAACGTAAATCTGGTGACTGAAAACACAGACATGCAAGGAAGGGATAACAAAAAGACAACATGCACTACTGAACAGATAATACCTGTTTAAATCATTTATTTCTGAAGTTGTTTTGCAAGTGATAAGACTCCTCCCAACATAAAAACAAAAAGTTACAAAATTGTATATGTAATCAAAACCATGTGTAAGAGACTTCATAAAAAACAAACATGAACACACACATACTGAAGTGAAGGTAACACAAAATTGGCAAACTATTGACCCTGTTATAATCAGCATTGGGTGCATGCAACCTGACAGTAACTGTAGAATATCTACAAAAGTCCAATCCAAGAATGATAGTTTCTAACAACTTCAAACACCAATAACTCCTGCACATAAGTGGTAGTGTGTGTGCAACCTTCCAAGAACTACATCAGAATCTGGTCTTCTTATTCGAAGTTGTGTAAAGGTTCACAGTGAAATACAACAGCAGGATCCCCCAACAAACTGGTTCAAGCAAGACTGATTATTTGGGACATACAAAATAAATTTTATTATCCATTCTCTTCTTCATGTCTACATTGTATTAGAATTTCTAGACACTGGCATTGTGAAATAACACAACCATATTGATTCTAATAATCCTGACAGGTGCGACTATACATTTCTGTCAAGTTCAGATCCCAAAATATAACTGAACATGAAAAGCAATTCAATTCTTTTTTTGTGTTATTCTCAACATAATAAAAAGGAGACCCATGGGCCTGGCCTTCACTGAGAACTAGCTAGGCTGGATATGGGCGCACACAAACACAGGCGAGGAGGTGCCATGAGGAGGTCGCTTTACGGGCTGGGCCCCAGTGGAGGCTGGGACTTGTGTAGCCAAAGTGTTGGGGGCAGAGATGACGGGGGATCCAGCTATGTTAGCCATTGGCTGTGCGGAGGACATCGAGGTGATGCCTGAACAAAGGGGAGAAAAGAAAGAAGGATCATCATCAAAACCCTGTCTTCATTTTGAACGCTGTCATTGCCGAGTGAGAGTTTAGACACTGGCAGTGCTGCGTTGGGGGACTTTACCTGCCATCATACTTGAGGAGCTGACCGGTGTGGAGGTGGCAGCCATTCCTCCAGGAGTGGTCCCTCTTCCCTGATCCTTGACGATGGGGTCTGCAAAGAGACGAGACGCACTCTTTAAAAGGTTTCCTCTACTTTCTTTTCCCCTCTACAACAATCCGTGTCTTTCTTGAGGGGTTTTGATTGGTTTAAGTGCGCGTGGGAAAGCCCTCTGTGACAATGCTTGTAAAAAGGGCTACGCAAATAATATTTGATTTATCTCAGGATTTCTTCCTTTTGTTGTTGCTTTATTCTGTGTGATGTACATCTAGAGATGTAGAGAGTGAGCGAGAGAGGTGGAAGGGTCTGACTTACAGAAGTATGCGTGATCCATGGCCTCTCTGGCAGTGAGGCGGGCTTGGTGGTCGTAACGCAGAAGCTTGTCCAGGAAGTCCAAGGCCTCAGTGCTCACCAGGTGCTGGTTCTCACTGTGCACAAACCTCTCCCACCTCTTGCGGGAGTGTCTGTAACCAGACGTTAAAACAAGGAAGGCCTGTTAGTTTGCTGGGTACACGATAGCTGTAGCTTTGCATACAGGTTAGATTTAAAGGGTTCTTTTATTGTGTGCCATTTGAACCGTTTTCAAAGGATTCCTACCTGCCCAAAATGTCATTGAAACGAGGGTCTAGTTCGATGTTGTACTTGTCAATGTAATCATACAGATCCTCTGTCCCAAGAACTTTAGCAATCCGCACAAGCTGTGAACACGTTTCAAATACAGTTAGAGGGAGGACCAAAACTAAAACTGAGAAGGGGAGGAACATTTAACATTGTATTTTAAATAGGCGACTTGAGTGCAGCATGTTTCATATTGAATTATGGGACACAAACAGAGGTCGTACCTGGTCGTAGTTATCGTGCCCATGGAAGAAGGGTTCCTTCCTGAAGATCATGCTGGCCAACATACAACCCAAGCTCCACATGTCCAGGCTGTAGTCATACATCTGCACCAAGACACACAGCACGCCCATTAAGCCTACATTCCACCAAGCGATGAATCAGCTGGATGAATCAGCATTAAAACGCAACGTGAGAGGGGGGGAGCTCACCTGGTAGTCTACCAGCAGCTCAGGGCCTTTGAAGTACCTGGAGGCTACTCTCACGTTGTACTCCTGGTTTGGGTGATAGAACTCAGCCAGGCCCCAGTCGATCAGACGGAGCTACGGTAAGAGAGAGCAGTGTGTGTTGGTGGCGTTTTCTCTCCCTGCAACTGCTTAAGGTGGGATTGAAGTATGAGCTGTGGGTGTTTGTGAGAGGGGAAACGCTGTACCTTTCTGTGTTCATGGTCTATCATTACATTGTGTGGCTTTACATCTCTGTGCATGATCCCCATACTGTGGCAGTAATCCAGAGCCTATAAGGGGTTAAGCACAGGTGAAGGAAAATAGAGGAAATGCTAGCACTGCAGTGAAGTGAAGTCCAGTGAACATAATTCACGCTATTTATTGCTGCACGGCAGTTTGGCCCCGTTTACCATCGTCATGGTGCAGCGTTGTTGACAAAGTATTTAAACAACTGAAAGTTGGCAGTGTTCGAATGACGTGAGGCATTAACCACCAGCATGAGGTTCTTACCTTCAGGATTTCATACATGTAGAACCGGATGTCAAAGTCTGATAAGGTTTGATACAATTGCTAGATAAACAAAGAGATAAGAATCAAATGTTAACACTTAATGGCTGGGCGGTGGACAAGGTATAAAAAATGATGTTTAAAGGGGCGGTAAAAAGTGAATAATTTTCACACCATATACCCACCTTGAAGTCTGTGTTGTTTACATGTTCGAAAACCAGTGCTGGAGTGCGCGACTGAAAATGGAGGAAAGAGCATGAGAGAGGAGATGCCTTCAATCATTCATAACGGAAGCTACAAATGCAGAGACCAGAGAAGCAACTTACCACAGGATCCTTGACAATGTCTAAAAGAGAGATGATGTTGGGACCACCCCTCAGGTTTTCCAGAATCTTGATTTCTCTCTTGATTTTCTTCTTTTTAACAGGCTAAACAAACACAACGTTCAAGTGTCACATACACTGGTATAGTATAGAAGCCACGAACAATGATGTCTCAGCACTAAGTCAGAATCTCATTCAATTGGACAAACTAAATAGCATTTCTACATCCATACCTTAAGTATTTTGACAACAACCTTCTCGTTGTTGGTTATGTTAATGGCTTCAAACACTTCACTGTATTTGCCTCTGCCCAGTTTTCGCACCAATTGGTAGTCATCTTGATTCCTGATAAGTCAACAGAAGAGATCAGTTAGATGGATCAACCAGTCTGATTTATTTTTTAAATGATTTATTTTTTAAATGATTTATTTTTAAATGCATATGTTTAAAATGTTTTAAACATATGCAACAGTTATATTCAAATGATGGAAAACATTGAACTGCCATTGTCACATACCCCCATTCAACCACGTGGGACTCATAGTCCCAGTACTCCCGGGGCCTCTGTGTGTTTACATCAGGGTAAACTCGAGAGCGGCTCGGAACCGGGCCTGACATGTTCTACAAAAGGATCTTTTCTGGATCACCTGGGGGATCACAAAAGAAACATATTCAAATCTAAAAAGAGAGCCTAGAAGCATGCAGTCACTACTAGACGCTCACGGCTCGGTTCGCATCCACAAGGGGTTCTGCTGAAATATGAAGTCATTAAAATAGTTGTGCCGTATACATTTACCAGGCCAATTTCCCAAAAGTTACAATTCAATCGAATTTATGCTCTGTTCTCTTATCAATATACATTATTCATTCATTACTGCCAGCAGTGACTCTCGATTAGTCATTTTTCCCCCAGCACACTGATGGCAGAATTACTATACCTTGGAGTTTTGCTCCAAGCTGCTGATGACAGGTGGGGTATAACAAGAACGGATGAGATGCCTTTATGGTTGAGAAACTAGAAGACATAAAACAGAAAAAAGAACTTTAAAGACCCTGTAGGAGAAATAAGGTATACTCTATGGACATTGAGCTGGGATTTAGTCTCAAAAGCATATTTGATTCTTCGAGTGTCTAGTATATTCCCGTGCAGATAATGGCCTGAATAAATAACATGGTCACTCAACTGATGTGTTTTGTAAACTAAATTTAGGTAAGACCTTTGTCCATCTGTCCATCCTCTACATTCAGGAGTGACCTTAAGAATATGCGTTACCCTCAAGGTTTTACAATATAGCAGTCACATAGTGGGCCAAAAATTATCAAATGGGGTGATATTGAACGAGTAATTTAACAAACCTAAATGTTGAGGAGGACATCCAACCAGTCTAATCCGGGGGCACTGGGCTCAGCAGAGTCATCACTAGAATCAACACCACGATAAAAAGCCTGTTGAAAAGAGTAATTCGAGAACATGGATCAACAACTCACACTAGTAGCAATAGGTCTATGATATTTTTTTTAGATCTCTATCGCTTCTACGTGTTGCAATAGCAACATTATAGGATATGCATCGTGAAGGCAATGAACGTGTAACTTGTGGTGTGTAGCAAACGTTAGGCTGATAAGATTGCGAGGCCAGTCGGCCAATGGTCAAACCTCTTAAGTAGATACCTAATGACTTTTAGCTTCCAAGCTACATTATTCTTGGAACTTAAGCTTGCTACTAACTGGTTACTCGCGACAGTAATAAGTCGCTAGCACGCACGAAAAATGGCCTGGTCCGGTACGCAAGCAAATCAGGCAGCTGGCTTTGCTATCTGATAGCCATAGCGTGCTAGCTAACACCGCACCAAAGCCGGTGAGCGAGTAAACTTAAACGTGACCCCGAAGGTGTACTACAAAAGCAGATATTTTTGTCGGCGTCAAAATATATACAATTTAACATGCTAAGCATAGCGACAGAGAAAGGTAGCCTCGAATATTTATTTCAAACACCATAAAAAAGTGATTGCAATGGCCTGGACTCAGTGAAAAGCTAACCTATATAGCTAGCAGATAGCTAGCTAGCTGGCTTGCGAGACAACTGACAACGCCTTGAAAAACATTTGCTAGTTAAATACTACGTTAATAATCGGGTTGCTACACAGATTTATTTCACGATTCAAGCATTTTTCCTATATTCAATTCGATCACAACAGTGCAGTTTCAGATAATGTACATTTCCCGTGAATAGTCAAAATTATATTACCTCTCAACGTTGTTAGGTTGTCAATATGGCGGTGCATGAAATCAGGGGCTTAGCAGTAGTATGAAGTTCCATTCCTGCAGGGGGCGCGCTTCCTTCTTCTTCTTCTTAGGATATCAAAGACCGACTGTTCCCCCATGAGCTCTCTGCTACCACCAACAGGAATGTACAGGCTTTGGAATTCAATCAACTGCATTTAACAACGATGATAATGATGTGCCAGACTACTTTAGATTACATTTTGAAACACCTTACTTAGCTAGCCATGGCAGTTGGCCCAGGGGGCTACCAGTGGTATACTATTGTCCCAAATGAAAAAATCCCCAAGCCTAAAATAAGGTAAAACTACAAGATGCGTTTAACAAGTAACTCCAACTGATTTGAACTGTATTCAAAGCTCATATAGATCATAGTCTCAGGTGGTTACCTGTAAACAAATATTTCCAAACACTCACAGGCAGAATACATTGGGACAATGCAAAGCTGTTGTCCTGTCAATGGCCTCTATGTTCTCTTTGCTGTTCTAATGAAACCCAGAGGCATGGTTCTGTCTGCATCACCGACCATAGGCCCGAAACACCCGTAATTAACTCAGTCTCAGAGACAAAGAATGTTTGCATTTTTAAATGTCCAGACCAGATATATCAGTTTTCAAACCCAGCAGATAACCATCCAATTGTCAACAGACTAAACAGCTGTTTTAAGCCATGAATGTAGGTGACTCATCCTCTATTCCCACAGTCATGCACGGTTTCCTTCACAAATAACCCGGGACAATAACAACAGTAGTCATTTCCTGTGACATGATATCCCACTAAGTTGGCACGGACAGATGAACGGGTTTTGAAGCCCACTGCTCCCTTTGAGCCAAACCAATTCTTGGCCCTGCTTTGGATGCTGTGCATCCTTACCCAGTCATCTGTGAAGTTTTTGTCTCTGTAGTCTCCAGCCTATGAGAGCTTAGTACTGCTATAAAACAGCCAATCAGAGCTCGAGTAGTATTATAAAACCTTTGATGCTCACCCACCTGGATACCACGCCTGTTGCAACGTCATCCTACAATGAAGCTGTGAGTATCCCCACTAACTAATAACAAACTTATGAGATGTATTACTAAACATGAAGACTTTTGTGAGTAATGAGTTGTTTCTTCCAGCCTCTTGTGTATGTCCATTCTGGTACATCTGACTGTTTCCTTCACAACACCAGGTCAAGGTACTGCCTCTTTCAAACATGGGATGGCACGTTTCAATGTTAACCTTTTGTATAGGTTTTAATGTGCCTATAATGTGTGTAGGTTTTAATAATTACAATGAGTCAATATTTCGTTTCAGTAGTAAGACGGTTTACTTGTGTCAAAGCCACCATATTCTTCTCTTGTAAGCAGGGGCGAATCTAGGTTCCCACTTTTGGGGGGGCTAAGCCCCTACATAAAACCTATTATTTTTTCTGTGACCCAGCAAAATTAGGGTGGTCTGGGAGCATGTTCCCCCAGACGAAATGTTTGAAAATATCCTTTTAAATAGTGTCCTCTAGTGGGTTTAGGAAGATAAATTAGATAAATTAACACATTTAGATTTAAAATATGAAGAAAAATGTTTAGAAAAATATATATGAGTATATATATATTGAGTATATATATATTGAGAATCCAGATAATGCGAAATGTTGCATATCCACCCCCTTTTCCTTTATCTTCACCTTTACAGATACAACTACAGTACAGGAAAACCCAGTCCCTGATGATCTTAACGGTTTGTTCCTCAGACCTGACATTTCCTCTCTCCTCGCTGGGTTGAATAAGGGACAAGATACATCTAAACAGGCGGGATTCCACCGCTGAAATGTAACCTATTTAAAACACTGTCGTCGCATTACACTCGTCTCTCATGCATTCCAAACACTTTTTTCAGAGCATGGAAATACCCTTGACCACCCCGACACAACACCAGGTCAGTGAGGAACATACAATTACGAGCAGAGTTATTTCCAGATGAAAAATCAGTTTTGTGTTCCATTTTAAGACAAACCTCTGTGTGTTTCAGGTGGTAACACAACTACTGCAGAGCAGGAGAAGGCCTCAGGAGGTAGGCAGTATGTTTTAGTACACATATCAGCCCATACCTACAGGCTTTCTGTTATGAGTTGTATTTGTCATCCGCAACTACTTTTTTTACAGAAATGTCAAAAGTAAAACCAGCCCCGAATGCTGCTTTATCAGACAAGTTTCAGACTAATATTTAACCAATACACGATGATATCAAACTATGTGAAATGTGTCTTCTTTACAGAGACTGTAGATTCAGAGGCAAGATCCAGAGAAAGTGGTAACTCACACGACTTTACAGGGGGTATCGAGTTTGGCATCGCCATATGTTACAGGATCAAAAGTTAGAAAAAAAATCTGAATTTGTTTCTCAATGTTGAATAGATGCAGGGCGACACGGAAAGAAGTCAGTAGAGAGCAGAGGTGTGTCACATGTATAATGATTTCATTTGTGTGACTACCAGACAGACAGACTCTCTTTCACACTTCTTTTGGCTCTATTTCTCTCCTCTCTCACACGTTCACACTCGTTCACTCCCTCCTCTCCCTCCTTCTAAAAGAGGACGGCAATTGAAGACACTTGACATACTACTACTTGTATATTGTGCTCATACATTTCTATAATGATGCCCAACAATTATATTCAGTGTGTTTAATTCAATGGGTGACTCATAACTAATAACTCAATTATTCTCATCAGAAACATGGAGGATGGCACAAGCTACTAATTCTGCAGGTAGGAACCTACATCTCAGTGTTATTGGATATCAGGCAGTTATGTGCCACTAATATTTAACTCCACACCTCTGTGTTTTTGTGGTAGTCAATGACAGTGAGGAGACAACAGCTACAGACAAAGATGTAGCTTCCGTCAAACACTCTGCGATGATGAGAGGTAAGGTGGGGGCACTGGCAAGTCATGAGGTACCTTGTACTTGTCCATATAGACTAAGGATGTAAAGAAAGTCTCCCCCATCCTGTCTTGCTATCTCTCTTTCTTTCTCTCTTTTTCACTCCCTCACACACACTCTTTCTTTTTCTTTCTCTGTCTCTATCTCTCTCCCTCCCTCCCTCTCTTTTTCTCTCTCTGCCTCTGTCTAAAGACACAGTGAAGCAGGACATGAGCAGCAGAGAGGGCGATGTTCTTAGCGACGTGGGCATTTCCAACAAGTCATCCCATGTGCTGATCCCAGACAGGGTGGACCTCGGCAGCGCCGAACGCAGGGACACCCTGAAGACCGTCCCCAGAGGGAGAAACGTCACCAACCGCGAGCCCGTGGGTCTAAACAGCGAGGGGTCAAAGGTGGCAGACTGCCAGAATACCAGCTGTGTATCCACAGACCCAAGTGCTGCAGTCAAAGGGCTCCATGTTGCCGTGAATGCCAGTGGGGAGGGCAAAGATCCGCAGGGCCACGAGGGCCCAGAGAGGGAGGCCGTGCCTGGGGACAGTCGCAGACTTGGGGTGAATGCTATGGTTCAACCAGCCAGAGAGCCACTGGACCTGGACAGTCTGGAAATGGCCAATGGTAGAATTCGTGAAGGATACAGCAGAGATGATCTTGATGGTAGGTCTGTCTTCTGCATCGAAGACAGGCGCTGACAGGGGAAACTTGATGTTATGTGATTTCATTTATCAATGCTTTGATCCAAAGCAACGTACAGGGGACCTGTGACGTGTTGAACTTCCGTCAAACGCTCTACAACTGAATTATACGATATATAAATATATTCCCAAACAAACAAAAACAGCCATAACAACTGTGTTCAATCCCTCCACAGAAACCTGGGAGTTGATCAGTGCTGAGAGGAACCCAGCAGGTAAGTTCAGGATCTGAGCATACCATCGTAGGACACCCCCCCCCCTGGTTTACCTGTAGAACCCAGCTCTCACCAGACCTCCGAGAGGCCATTGCATGTCATGATACTGGTGTTTCTGTTTTTGGAATGATGCATTGTAACGTCTCACTGGGAACTCTGTTTGCTGTGCTTTAGCGCTTGATCAGATTGTCAGAAGACCCGGCCAGTAGTCCATTTGTCTACGGTGGACTCCCTTGGCATGCAGTCTCACTTCCCACCAGCAGGGGGAGGTTTTACCTTCGTGTCCGCAGACTGTGGGGCTGCGGACTGCCTTGGAGAGCCGCCAACGACGCATCTGTATGTTGATGCAGAGCAAGCTCCCGTGGCAGTAAAAGGATCTGATGCCTTTCTGTTTTATTCTGGGTTGGGTGGATTGGGATCTCCACCCTCATCATTGTTTTTGAATAAAGATATTTAAAATGCAATAGTTTAATGTGGTACATTTATTGTAATGAGCAGAAATTCATGTTTGTTACATTTTGAAACAGTCACGTCCAAAGAATGTTTTAACAATCAGAAAATTCATGAATTAGTTCTTTAATGTTCAAAATGTGATTGAGTACAACACTGGTTAGTCAGGGCCTACAACATTTGACTCATGGGAAACAACCGACCAGAATATCTCCTGGGATTTTTTTTTCTTCTTCTCTTTTCTTATCTAAAATTAATGCATAGAAGGGATACTGTTTTTCTGTTAGTATGAAAGCCAACAGGGGAAACAATATGACCATAATTCAACAATATTTTCAAATGAAAGCCAATGTAGAAAATACATATTCAGTACAATTACATAAGAGTGTGACTAACATTAGTATATAAACGGTACAGAAACATAACAATACAGATACAAACAATTCCGATATAAACAATCATGCAGGAATTTCCAATGTCCCAATTAACAACAATTTAATGTTAACCTTAAGTTAAATACGATCCTGTACACACAAATAGATGCAGTACGTAAGATAGACACATATAGCTTAGCTCTACATCAGGAAAAAAGCATAATAGTACAGTCAGATCATTGTAACCTTGTTATTCTCATATTCCAGCCATTAACAATGTCCGAGAGTGTCAGTGTTAAGATATCTTATTTCCTGAATGTTTGAAGATCTTCGTACACATTTAATTGGACTCCATGTAACTCCTACAACAGTCAAATGCAGAGTCACATTCATTTGTGTGTCTTTGTGTGTGTGTGTATGTGAGTGTGTTTGTGTATACATGTGTCTGTGTCTACCTGGTAAGGAGATTCAGTGATCTCAGCTGTCTTCCTCACAGAACTGGAGGTCTTTGCCTTTGCTAAGAAGAGAAGGAGCAAACGGGTATTTGGTTATAATAACACACACACAATCACACAATCACACAATCTCACACACGCAAACACATACCCAGACACAAACTCACCCTCGTGATGGCTGGCTCTGCTCCTCTTCCTCTTGCACACTGTGAAACAGAACACAGAAGCAGCGAGGAAGAGGGTGAGGATGAGGTCACAGATGACGATGCCTACAAATGCCCCCAAGTCCAGCTGGTAGCAGTTTCCACATTCTGCACAAACAAAAAAAATATTTCGAAAACAGAGGCAAAGATACCAAGAATATGAGATAAGGTATTAACGGGCATATAATGCTTAATGATACCTAGTATGTGACAGAATGTGTTTACCTTGCCCTTCTTCTGTGGGACCTGGAAGTCAGAAGTCAGAAGGTAAAATAAACAAAATGAAAGAAACATGAAGCAAAGTGTTCAGGAAGTGCTGTGTGTTAACCGTGGCCGGACGGACTACACATCACCCAGAGTATGCTGTTTCTAGTGAGGCCGAACCCAGTTTCCTGTAACTGCACCTCTCAGATCAACACCCACCCTCATGAAAAGACACGCTTCACCTGAGCAGTAAAGGCATCATGTGGACATCTTCACATTATTATTGACATGTTCACATAGCATCATCAGAAGGGATTTTAGAAACAATTCAATAGATTTCAATTATTTCCAAAGGTAAAACACTTGACATTGACTACGACATAAAGTACCTGAAGTACCTTATGTAATAAAGTACTACATAGAGATAAACCATTATGGGTACATAGGAAATGCTATGTAACTCAGTGGTATTACGTGTTTGTGGTGTAGGTTACTAGAAAAGTACTCTAGAAGAAGGTCAGAAGACCCAAAATGAGGGGGAAAAATGCTAAAGGTCCACATAAAAGAACCCCTCCTCCACTAGGCTGGCTACGGGTTTGAAAGGGGTAGTTGAATGAAGGTTGAGTTACCAAAACAAGACAACATGTTAACATTCACTTTACAAGCCTGGAAACCCAACTTCCCCCATAACAAGTTTCATGTGTGTATTAACTTCACTATACTGTATGAAAGTGTAACTACATAGAAGTTTTTATCTATCAACAATGTTGTCAAGATAGATTTCGCTATGTAGTTACATGGTAGTTGTTGCAGATTTTTTTTACACACTACTACAGAACAACCTCTGAACAACACAACTGACTAAAACGAATAACACCTAAACTGCACACAGAATACAGTCGTCGTAAATTACTCAACACACTCACCAAACATCCCATTCAGAGGAGCGACAATACAAAGGCTCTTGTCCATCTTCAGATTGTTGTTGCTAGGCAGAGAACGAGGCGGACAGAGAGGTGGAATCTATGACAGAATATCTGGTGCTCCCAGTGATGTGCGCAAGGAGAGTCTGAGAGAAGACAGGAAGTCCACACACTAGAGGAGTGGCCGAGTCAGCAGGCTGTCACCTACATCGCCCAGTGTGTATGCGTGTGTGTGTGTGTGTGTGAGTGAGTAGGAAGAGAAATACTGAATGATGAGGAAGCCAGGGGAGTGGTATCAGTGGTCTTGTTTCTACAAGTATTTCCCTCTGTCTGTGTCTCCATGTCCATCTGGAGACCTGGGGGGTATTCCAGAAAGCAGGTTACGCAACATAACCGGGTAAGTTAACCCACCAGCTGATTCACAATGTTGCAGAAACCTACTGGCAATGTTGCTACAACGCTGGGTGTCAGATGGAGAGTTAACTTACCCGGGTATGTCACATAACCTGCTTTATGGAATACCCCCCAGTTAGACACCTTTGTTGTTGAACCATTTCTACATTGACCATCTTAAGAAGGGTCAGACCATTTACAAAGTCTGGTTTAGGATATGGTTAGGAAATGGTTGCATTGCATTGCTACATACACCAGAGTGAATCTAATAAATATACAGACACACAGACAGTACTTTTCTATATACAAATCCTTCTTTCGAACTTTCACCAAAACAATCATTATTATGCCTAGGTGTTGTCAAAAGGTTACCTTGACACCTACACCAAACAGCTTCCTCTCAGACCCTTTAAAATGAATCCTGTGGTTAGCAGACATGTTTCAGCTGTCACCTCAGAACTGCACTGGCCCAACCTGATGGAACCACAAGCCCATGTGAAATGAAAGGACATTGTGAGTAAAACAAAACTTTTCTCGCTTTATCCGGAAGGGCATCAGAAAGTCTAAAAGCCGATCAAAGAGAAAGACCGTCAATTAGTGATCTAACCTTTGTCTGTGGATGCCTTAGCTGAAAACAGATACATTCATGATGTAGTAGAGAGGGGATTGAGCTGGTTGTCCAACAATCAATTGACTTAACATCGCATCGTTTTTGCACATGACACTATTTACTAAATAGACACTATTTCAAGAAACATGGTGAAGGAAACAACACTTTAACGTGTGGTATCAGAAGAGCCTGCTTCCTTCTTCAGTATTAGAAACAGAGAGTATCTATACATCAGCATTAGTAACAAAGAGGCTGAGTTTAAGGCCTCAGCGTGTGAGAGGTTAGATCAGATTAGACCGAGGAGAGAAAGAAAATGGGTCAGTCTAAACCGCCAGGACAGATGTGTATCGAGGCAAACATACACTGCTAATGACTTATTTGCGAAATGTTGAGATAATGTAACTCTGCGTGTGTGTGTGTTTGTGTGGTAGAACTGACCACCAGTGTACAGACTACATTTACAAACGTTGTTTTTTCCTGTTAAACTGGAAGAATGTTAGTCCAGCAGGTGGCAGTGAATGACAGTTGGTAAATGACAAGGTTTCCTTTTCTGATGGCGAGTTTCCATTGTTTAACTGGAGTTGTGGATTTCCGAGAATTTACATAAAAGAAGGGAAAATGTTACACAATGTATTCAGTTACTCATCTCTTTTTATTTGATTTGATGTAAGTTGAAATAAATAAAACGATGAACTATTACAAGTTTAGTTTATTAACGTCAGGCTTCTTTGCACTGGCTTCCTGTCGATTTCAGAGTAGGCCTACAGTACAAAGTCTTGCTGATGGTGTTTGAAGATTTACATGGTCTTGCTCCAGTGTATATTTCCAGTCTGTTGCAGAGTTATTAAGCTGCTAGATCCTTAAGATTGGCACAGTCTCTTTTTAAATGTCCCTAAACCCAGATTAAAAACCTAAATATATTACCAATGTGCTTTGGTTGTGGCAGCACCTCCCCTCTGGAATAGCCTCCCACTACAAATTAGAGCATCTGACTCAATTGATTGTTTTAAATCTATGCTGATGACGCATCTATTCTCTTTTGCTTGTGACTGTCCTTAGATGCATGGAGATTATGGTTACTATATGTTTACTGTATGCACCTTCCTGCCAAATTCCTTGTCTGTGCAAACTTTCATGGCCAATAAATCCCTTTCTGATTCTGATTCTGAGATCCCAATGTGATGCTTCTGATGTGCTTCTGGGTTTGTTTGCTTGTGGCGATCTGGGGATGTACTGCAGTTTGGTCAACTTGTGATGTTTTTAAATGTGCTATACGAATAAATGTTGATTGATTGAATTATCGTATTACAGTGAGGGTACATTTGCACACAAATCTTAATTTATGAAACGGTCATACACACACACAAAATAACATAGAAGATTTAAAAATATGTTTTTACAGGTACAATGTTTTATAAAAAATCCCACAACCCACAGTTCATAACATATTCCAGGTCCAACTTAGTAAACGTTATCGATGGGAAGTATCTGGGCTGGAATCGGACACCTGATCATGCCTATGCATAGTGCAAATACAGAATATATTTACAATCCAAAATGTTCAATCCTGGTTAAGAGCTGCCTGAAAGATATACGTGCTTTCACATACAAATAAACATTGTACAATTGTTGCGCATTTAACTCATTATCCAGTATCATGGAGATGTGGAAACGTTATGGTTACGTTATGTCTTGCAGTTTGCCCTGACATTCATGTAGATCTTGTCAGCTGAAAGGAGAAAGAAAGATGGGAATGAACAAAAGGTAAAGAAAGACAGATACAGAGAGAGACAACAAACAGAGAAAAGAGATTATGCTGAGTTCGAGAGACACTGTTTATTTAAACCTGTGTTAAAGACAGGATAGGCAAGATTTTTATGTGTACAAACCTAGCAATTTTAGCTAGAGTGTGAAAATATTCAAACCAATTTATTCTACTCCCCTAAAACACATGAACACGCTGCCTGACTACTGCCGACAGACAGGCCGTCAGACAGACAAATAACCCGTCCAATCACCGCATTCGGTACAAATACCATTCAATCATTAGTGCCGTTTGTACCGTAATAATTGGTTGTGTTGATTACAGTCCTGCAACGTCCACAGATATCGGATGATTTCATTTTACTGTCAACATTTTGATTTATTGGTTGCTATCAGGATGTGAAGTTTATTACAGCAAATATGACAGACAGTGCTATTCAACAACATGACCCAACCTAGGGAAAGGGGAAATAATATCTTGACTAGGAGCGATATGAGTAACTGAGCAAGCTTCAACCTGCACCTTCTGCTTTTCCCTTCCTCCTCCGGCTGGCACAATGGTAGGTGACCAAGACGATGGCTAGGGTCAAGATCACGTCTGCCACGATGATGCCAGCCATGGTGCCAGGCTCAATCCTGTAGCAGGACACATTCGTTTCTAGAAAAAAAAGAGCAATGCGAGATGAGAGTGAGATGAGAGGGCTGGCGTGGGCAGGGGTCGAGCATGATGTAAGTCAATCAGAAGATCAGAAAATGTTCAGGCTTAAACACAGGGCATTAGACTAACATTCCTGACTGTACATACTATTTATTGAAGGACTGATTTATTCTTAGTTCTCAGTGTTGTTGCTATGGTATTATTGTACGTAGACCTACCTTCATCAGCCACAGTTACCTCTGAAGAAAAGAAAGGTGCAATAGAAAAGTGTTATTGTGAAGGCTTAGTGAGAGGCGTCCATGCAACTGCCATCCAAAAAGCAATTCAGTTTCCGTTACTTTTTGTGGTCTAACTTTCCTGTTCCCCCTTGCACTTTGCACACGCACACGCACACACACCCACTAATACATTATTGTATAAAATACATACCACAAACGCAAAGGGTGAGAAACATCAGCAGTATGTGGTGGACCATTGTCTGTTTATGATATGGAAAAATATTCAGTTAATCAATCAATGATTCATTTAACAGTACCCATCTGTACATGTTAATGTTAACATTATCACTCACATAAGGTCATTCTCTATTAAAGTAAGACATTATGATTTGGTATGGATCAGGACAGCAACCAATTGTTTTACATGAGTTTGACACCCCAAATGTCAACTCTATGAGTCATGTTGACCGTGTATGAATGTGTGATATAGAAACTTTTCCATCTGATCTAAGAAAATGGAAAGTACTGAGAGATAAATAATATACAATAGGAATAACAGATAATAAAATGCTTGTATTATTAAGTCTATGTGATTAATAATAATACTAATAACGTAAATGTATTAAACAGCAATCACATTTCCTCACTGATTTACAACATTCATATGGGCAAAGCGAGGCGAAATTGGAACATGTTTGCCAACGTTTTTTGTGAAGTTGCTAGTTAAAAACAATCCTTTTTACACAAGAATAAATACATGAAAGATATAAAATATATTCACATAGAGTATATACAGTGCATATATATATATATTTATATGTATAATGTATTAAGGTATTTATATGAGAAGATTTGTTTGTCTTAGCCAAGGCATGTTCCCAAACAGTGTATTCAAGCCTTATATAAAGCCCAAGCCTTGATAAATAGCGAAACAGAATCCTCTTACCTGAATGTAATTTTCGTGTTTGCTCAGACTTCCTTGTGACACAGATGTTTTACTATGAATGTCTGGCGTTACTTTTGGTTTATAATCCCTCCCATGAAGAACCAGAGAGATTTCTGCCACAAACACAATCAGCACAAGTGTGTTTGAACACTCAGTTATACCTGTCACATTACTTTGTCACATTACATTAATACTTACAAATCCGTAGGCCTTCATTGAATCAAATGTTTTTAGTATTTAATCTGAGTATTTTGCTGTACTATAACAAGTACATACACGTGTGTAGTCTTGTGAGAGGTCGTGTTGAACACCCCCACACTTCTGTCAGTGTGGAATGAGGATATTGCTGCCACCTTGTGTTCCTCATATATTGTTCACTTTTTAAAATTGACCAAGTTTTCCACCACCACTTCCCAACCAGGCATACATTTTGAAGTTCTAGAGGAATGTACAAGTAGGTGAAGAACGTCTAGGCCTACCTATCATGAAATTATCTGATCACCTTGAGACACCAGGAAACCTACCTTTCAGCCAAATACATCAGTCTTGGGGGCCCTAGCGTGAAGCCCACCTGAGAGACAGGTATAGAAACAACCCAAAAGACTCAGTCTTGACCACTCCTATAGCCTCAAATGCAGAAGTGCAGGTTCATCTGGTTCATGTTTTGTTATGTATGTATGTTTGACAAAAATTCTTCACGTGAAGTTTGTATACGCATACGCTGAAAGTGAACTTTCTCCAGCTGTCTTCAACCCTGTGGATTTCTAACCTTTTTTATTATCATTTTATTTTGCTTGCTGTTGAGTCAGAAGTTATCCTGCAACCCGCATCTTGCCCAATGTAAACCTAAAAGAAAGAAACCCCCCACACACAAACTACAAACAAACAGATATATGGACACAGAACCACACTGAAACTCCGGGGACGTAACAATAGACATTCAGCGTATAGCCTATGCTCCCCATGAGCTTATATACAGTAGACACAGCAAGCCTGCTCTTTCAAGATGGCGTCCCCATGCATTTCTATGAAAAGTGCTTAGTGGCGCAGGGAGGCAAGCGAGAGTGTGAAACGGACCTCGCCATCTTTCCAGACCGAGTCGACCGGTCTTGCGCAGAACAGTGGCTCGCCTAGTTCCTAGCTCTGAAACTCGTGCACGCTTGCAACTAACTGTAAATGTCATATTTTGCGACATCTGGTAGCGAGCGTGTGAGCTAAGGCATTGCAGTAGTCAGAAAACTTCTGTATGGGGTAAAGGTCTGATTAAGAATCAGATAGCCTACATGATGCGAACTCAATCAAAATCAATGCTATCACATACGACTCATACTCACCTCATATACGTTGTTCTTTTTGCATCATGTTTTTAGTAGGCTATGACTGCTTGAAGTATTGTGTCGGATTTAAAAAAAACTGTAAACTTGAATATCTTGCTCCTTTGTTGTTCTAGCTCGGCAAAGAAGGCAAGTTAAATAGGCATATTATGATGATGATGAGTGTTGCTTTACTATTGCTAGCTTAGGCTACTGTTAATGTTAATGCCTTGTGGTGTTATCTGACATAACGTTGCATAACAATATTGTGGTTATCAGACATGATTTATTCATCTTCATCTTTGCTCCAGAAGGACATATATAATGACGCCTTTTGTCTCGAGGAAAAACCAATATCCCGCTCGCACGATCGTAGCTCATTTTCTCATTGGCGGGCCGAATTATCTGGGCAGGCAAATCAGAGAAAGGTGAAGCAACCTTTCCCCTTTTGACGACATAAAATTCCAGATTGGCCCATTTGATTGGCCCATTTGAGCTTTTGTTTTGTACCCAGGGCTTGGTTTACACCTATCGCAATTTCTAGCCACTGGGGAACCATAGGCAGGCTAGGGGAACTCATCTTAATTTTAAAAACAATTATTAAGTGGAATTTTCATGTCATGATGGGACCTTTAAGGCGTCATTATAGATTGTTGACATGTTGGAAAAGATGGCGTGGTCCGTTTCGCGCTCTCGCTAGCTTCACTGCGCTTGGTCTAGTTATATAGGTCTATGGTAGGTCTACATGAAGTTGATCTTTTTAGCGATTATTCACGATGACAGCAGAGGGCGCACCAAAGCTTTGAAAGTTACTATGTGCTGTAGTATCAAGCAATCTATATTCCGCGTGAATGAACAACGTATAAAGTATTTAATTATTCTACATTTAATTAGAGGTTATTCTTTTCTATATAAACTAGACAGTAGTCACAAGTAGCTAAACCGGAGACAAACTTTTAAAAAAGGCTAAAACTATGGGCTACATTTGACACCATTGAATTGCACATTTGGTAGCCTACAACCAAAATAAGTAACCATTATCTATTCTAAGGGGACTTATTTTGTAGCCTACATCAATTTTGTTGTCACCTTTTCTGTTTTACTTTCTTTTCAATAGGCCTACAGCTGGTGCTTCAGGGCGACCATATGTCGCATTTCCTGCAAAATCACTCCAACTCTACTGCGTATTTCATCACCTTGCAGCGGAACCCCAGAGTCTGTCCGTCTGTCATGCGTGGGCGAGGGGCGGTACCTTATGACGTGTTATGTGTACAAAGTGAAAAGGACGAGAACTTAAAACATTGACGGAGATCAGGTAGTTTACAATCTTCATATCGGACTCCAGATTCACTAGGAGCTCCAACTTTCTTGGTTAAGCCGAGCCGATAAACTTCTGATTTAAGAGAAAAAGGGATTCTGACATGCACTGGCAGAAATGTAAGTACCATTTAACATTATATTATGTTGTGAATGCTTACATAGGCTATCAGGCATCTAATATACAGTTTGTAGTAACCCTATTATGAATATCAGCCTATGTAGGTCAAGCTTGTGTTTTTTCAACTAGTAATTTTAAACTTAAACGGATAAAATCCGAAAATTATTCAAGCTACACTATTTACAGTAGGCAAGTGCTTCTGTTGAATTTTTACTTTAACTCTGAAACATGGGGAAACCCTTTAACCCACCCACCCCCCGTCGCCCCTCTTTAGCTGATTTCAGTTCCAGTTTTACTAATATGAGATGAAGCGTGAATGGGGAACCCTGGTAGTAAAGACTCAAGGTCTACTACACTGCTTAGCGAAGCTTATTGCTCACTTTTACCTTTATGTTACGCGCTGGTCATTGCCAAGCATCTTGTCGACATTCTTAATATGGGGACCACCTCATACGCTTTCCATTGTAAACGTTATAAACGGCACATGTTGCCTTTTAAATACAGAACTCGTATAAAATACAATAAAGCATAAAAGCTGTCAGCATTGGACTAGCATTAGACTAGAGTCACAATTGAGGAAGTTAGCTTTTTTTCGTTCATAGAAATTGAACCGACGCTGAAAGGTCGTAGGAATCCCCACCTCCCACGAGCGTGACTCAATGTCCAGGGGTTTCCGTAATTTAAATATTACATCAACCCTGATAAGACAGGGTATCCCAGCGCTGTTATCAAGCCTGGTGGTCTATTTCTTATCTCTCACTGAGACTGAAACTGTTTTGAGGATAAGGATAATATCCCAAATAACTTAGTTTAATCATTCAAAGTAAAAAATAAAAAAATAAAAATACTTGTTGCATATCCTAGATTAAATGTAGCCTACATAAAGTGAAGTTAAACTGCAACCATTTTATTGTACATTTTCCATGTTGGTAAGTGTAACATATTAGTACATCTAGACAGTCCACTACATACAGAACATAATATCATTATATGTCTGTCGTGATAGGGTTTTTCTTCCTCCTTCATACACGACTGGTTATGAATTTGCATACATTTCTTTTCGAGCTGTGCAGCTGCTCTCGACTCGCTCCAGTGAACAGAGGCTGTGTGTGGCAAGATTTATCTCTCTGGCCAGAAAAGTGATCTCTCCGTTGGAATCATACTCCCACGCTGCAAAGGAGACCGAGAAATTACTTGGGGACATGTTTATGAGACCACTATGCGGGTGACAAACGTTCATGCCCCCTGTTATAATGTGAGAACAGAATGAACGAGAATAGTGTGAACCGTAATACTCAAACTAAGTATGGTTTCATTCACGTCATAGTCTCACTTTCTTAGACAGGCTTCACTCTTGACCCTTGGCCTCTGATAGGACAAGAGGACCATGAATATTATTTATGAAATGCACATGAGATGGACCTTTTCTTCTGAAACTCCTTGGTATCTCTCACTGTGTCTGTACACTTTGTTTTTAAGATTTGTGCAGCGTTATAAGTGCAGTGGGAAATAGGGAAGAGTAAAATGAGGAAAGGCAAGGATAAAGAATGAACACTAAGGTATTTTATCAGAGAAGGACGTGAATGGTAACTGTGAATTTCCAGAACAGTTTCGGTTCCTTCTTCTTAACTCATTTTCTCGTTGTTGGTTACATTTTACTGCTGAGATACCGAAAGCTCTTGTGTAAACGAAAAGTGAAAACAGAAATGAGCCTCTGGTAATTTCGATCACCATTTAAAGTAGGCCTACTTGTGAAAGGTCTACTGTGATGTAACTTCATTAAAACAGACAGTGATGTACGTATCTAAATTCCCCTTTTGCAGTATTGTTATCAGAAAACCTTAGGTGAGATAGGTTATGAGAAAAGGTCTTACTCAGTAACCACACAGAGCAGGGGTGAATCAGTACAGCTCTTCACCATCAGTCAGTGACACATCAGGCTAGCTCCAGAGGCTCTCGGTTGAGGTTTCTTCGTCGCCTTCAGTCTGTCATCGTAGGCGGTTCTCATCACTCAAATTCAGAGTGGCGACTTCCGCGTCGACGTAACGTGCCCTTATAGCACACAGGAAGGAACGTGTCGCGGTTTTTGTGGCTTGTCAGCGTAACGGAGCCAAATGAGAGTGAGTCATAGAAAATGTGTAGTGGCAATCCCTCCAATAGCAGGGCTTCTAGAGAACCTGTGTGGTAGACCTGGCCTTGTGGTCTCTGTTCCTAATGGAAGAGGCTCCTCATACTTTGATCTGCACAACTTTCTGTTCGTGGGGTGGAAATGTAATTTGATCTTTCACGTGTAGGGTAAAGACATGGAGGAAATGTAGATACCCTGCTTTGCCACACACCTTATCAGCTGGAAACCCGTATGTGATTATCATGAACCGCTCTTTCCTATTTTCTGCTTTTTCCTTTTTCTTTGAAATAGAGGAACATGTTCATGAAAAACGACACATGTTTAACAGATGAGATATTGTTTTTAGAGGAAAGGTGTAAAAGACTGAAGTGGAAAGAGAAGACTCACTGAGTTTGCGATATAATCTCAGAAGCCTAATAAGACTTTTTACATAATACACTTGATCAAAACCAAGTACCCACAAATCTGGAGGATATTAATGAACTGTTGAAGAGAAGAACACATTTCACAGTTTGCCATTAAACGGATTGCCTTTTACATCACCGGCCATTATTTTGCATCACGTCTCTCTCTCACTCTCTGTTTCTACCACCACCACCTGACTTTTGGTTCAGAGATAAATCAGCTGACTCGCGCTGCGTCTTTCGCTTTTCTCCGACAGCGTCAAAGGAGAAGCCGTGTTATTCTCTGCCCACTGTGAAGAAACTCCTGGAGCAGAAAAGAAAGCGTGGGACAGCCTCAGGGTCGCCCTCCGCAGCAACAACTAGTCCTGCTCCACCCAACGTTGGCCAGGTAAAACACAGAAACACTGTCTATCTCTAAATGGACTACTGACTAACATTCAGTCTCTTAGTGAACTGCTCACGAAACTCCTCTAAAATGAATCCTCTCATTCCTGTCAGCAGGTTTCTACTTCCGAGTTGTCGACTTCTACAGGTCAGTAATAGAACAACAACGAGACCCACCTCAAACTCAAACCTGGGACATCCAGCGGAACGTCCGCCCTGGCCTTGTCATGGTTGTGAGTGTTAATGACAGACGGTGGTTCCCCTGTCCCTTCCAGGTGCCTGCAACAGCTTCTCAGACATGCCGGGGAGCTACTGTGAATCCTGGGAAGCGGTGTGTGCTCACCCAGGCCCCTCTGCAGTCCTGGATAATCCCTTCTCCTCCATGGGGACGAGCTCCTATTCCAACCAGACAGGACTGGAGGACTCCAGCCAGGCCTCACCCTACAGTCTCCCCATGTCCTACAGCCCTCAGCCCATCCAGCCGAGTGGCCCGCTCTATCCAGACAGCCTGGGCCATCAGTTCCATGTGAGAAACATCTCACAAAATGTATTGTTCAAATGAAGCTTACGCAAACATACAATGTTTTCCAGCCCACTCACTGTGGTTTGTCTCGTGCCTTCTTAGGCAGTCGAAGGTTTGACTTTTGACCTGTTGTCTCCCCAGCTGGAGTGTCCTGTCTCTGATGCTGGGTCTAGTCTGGTGTCATCCAGCCTATGGTTGTCTGGGGCCGGGGCCCAGGGGCCCACCTTGAACCCCTATCCCCGCCAGCTGGCCATTGAAAGGCAGATGGACATCAATATGCTGAGAGAGGCCAGGGCCTTCTTTCAAGACAGGGATTACAGCTGGCACCCCGATGAAGATGGAGATACGTAAGTATGTGTGTCTGTGTGTGTCTACACTGTGTGTGTGTGTATGTGTCTGTGTGTCTGTGTGTCTGTGTGTCTGTGTGTCTGTGTGTCTGTGCGTCTGTGCGTCTGTGCGTCTGTGCGTCTGTGCGTCTGTGCGTCTGTGCGTCTGTGCGTCTGTGCGTCTGTGCGTCTGTGCGTCTGTGCGTCTGTGCGTCTGTGCGTCTGTGCGTCTGTGCGTCTGTGCGTCTGTGCGTCTGTGCGTCTGTGCGTCTGTGCGTCTGTGCGTCTGTGCGTCTGTGCGTCTGTGCGTCTGTGCGTCTGTGTGTCTGTGCACAGTAAGTTTAGTCATTGTGATCCGGGTCTTTGGGCAGCCACCTTTTTGTTGCTTTTATGCTATACAACAACAAGGACCTATGACTAACTCTGAAAAAAGACTTTGAAAAGAAAATGGTGAAATTGGTCATGGGGCTTTACACGGTCTGTAGGAGTCACATGGAACCAGTGTCTCATTTTTGCTTGTTTTGTCAGGATTCTGCATATCTACACAGCCAAGGGGCTCAGGGAGTACGCCTTCGCTGCTGCAGAGCAGCTGAGAGATCTTGGGAAACTGGACACGAAAGAGCACAAGGGCAAGGTACAGCACCAGTTACTATAACGTCAGGTGCAAACAGGGCTGGACTGGGACAGACAAAAATGGCCCTGGCATTTTTGCTCAGACCGGCACACCACAATCGGTCGGACACCACCCACCAGTACACCAAATGAGTTAAAAGATGCGATAGGAAAAATTATATAAAGGTTTATATATATATATAATATCATAGTCGGCCATATATATGCCAGATTACCAGTCCAGGCCTGGGTGAAATGAAACCTTTCAGGAGAGCAGTTCCACCCTTTATACGACACAAAATACTCTGCCCTTGTATTGGCCTTCACACTGTGAAAATAGACATCAAATAGAGACATTTATCTTCCTGTTTCCCAGACTGCATTGCTGGTGGCGGTGACGGCGGACCAGCCAGAAATCGTCCAGGACCTGCTGTTTCTTGGAGCGGATATCAATGCCTGCGATGTCAAAGGTCAAACTGCTCTTCATCTGGCTGCAACCTATGGCTATCCCAGGATCCTACAGGTGAGACTGTTAGTTTGGCCTCAGCACAGATTCCGTATGGTCTACATTGTCTGAATGTAGCCTATTGATTTTGAATAGGTCTCTGGCACGAAGACTTCTATCCCTTAAAGCTTTGGATTTATGTTATAGGTTATCCTCTCCTCCGGACCTGTGGTGAACCTGGAAGCCAGGAATTTTGAAGGTAACATCTTGCAAGCTGGTGTTCTGTTTGGGTCTTCATTATAAATTCTCGTTGTTTATGATCATTGACCTATGCACTTTTGTAAAGCTCTCTCTTGGAAATCGCTTTGGATAAAAGCTTCTGCTAAATGAATAAATGTAATGTCAATGTAATAAATAATAATAACTTTGTTTTGGAAGATTAGATTAAATTGGCAATTACTCTACTATGTTTAAACAGTTTTGTACCAACTTGTTCCAATTTGGCTTATACAGAGATAGATAAAGAACTAGACTGCAGAACATAATTGATCCCAGAGGCCAAAATCCAACTTTACACGGCAACATAGAAAAGGAAAACTCCCACAAATGCACCTGCTGTTAACCTGTGGGTCCCCCTGCTCTCTTGCTCCCTCCCTCGCTCTCGCAGGCTTGACTCCCCTTCACTGTGCCGCTATCTCCCACGGAGCCACCATGAAGGCTCTGTCCTCGGCGGGCCTGGCCGATGCCAGCCTAAACGCCCCTGCTGATGACAAGCTCTCCTGCCTCCAGATGCTGCTCAGCGCCGGTGCCATCGTTACCAGCCAGGTAGATGGGTCAGATGGCTGAGCGGTTAGGGAGTCGGGCTATTAATCAGAAGGTTGCCGGTTCGATTCCCGGCCGTGCCAGATGACGTAGTGTCCTTGGGCAAGGCACTTCACCCTACTTGCCTCGGGGAGAATGTCCCTGTACTTGCTGTAAGTCGCTCTGGATAAGAGCGTCTGCTAAATGACTAAAAAGTAAAGTAAAAAAAGGTAGAGCGCCCCCCTCTGAGCAAAACTGGTGCTTCACCACGGAGACCCGTGACTGGTTTCAGCACGACCGAGCCAATGTGAAACGAATGACTCGATGTGTCTCTGACGCTCTTCTCACTTGTTCTCACTTACTCTGAAAACCAGAGTTGAGTTTCTTTCTTCGAGGGGCACCTCAGGGCGTTGCAGTTTCATTATGTTTTGTTCACGGAGTTCTTCCTCGGTTTCCAGGAAATCAAAAGCAGCAAGACTGTCTTGCACCTGGCCGTCAAGGAGGGAAACATCCATCTGGTTCGCTACCTGCTGAGGATCCGCCTGTCGAACATGAAGGACTTTGTCAACATGAAGGTGAACAACCTCAGATGAACTGTGTCACTGTACGGGGTTGAAGTGTGTGTCTGTGTGTGTTGTGTGTGTGTGTGTGTGAGTGAGTGCAGATGTGTGCGTGTAGACGCGTGTTTGAGCTCCAGTCAACGTCCCTCTGGCTTTTCTGCAGGCCCACGGTCACACCGCGCTACACATGGCGGCTGGTGTCCATGGAAACCCCCATCAGGAAGAGATGCTGAGGCTGTTGCTGAGCAAAGGGGCGGACCCGAGCATCCGCAACCTGGAGAACGACCAGCCTGCTCACCTGCTGCAGAGCGGCCCTCGCGGCGACCAGGTGAGTCGTCAAAATCAAGATGTTGGCCATTCACGTTACCAACCCTCCTGTACCCTGAGCCCCCCTCACCTGTAGCTACTGTGTGTGCGCTCGGATTCTTCATGCCTTTCTCCTCTTTCCAGCTCAAGCTCATTCTGAAGAAGCGAAGTGCTTCTACTCGTCGACGTGTAATGATGTCCTTACAGGACCAAGAGTGACTGGGACCACTGTCCCCGTGTATCCCCCCCCCCTGTGACAGGGCCGGTCAGGATGTAAGCCATTGTACAGCTAATATTTAGACTACTATGTGACTATTTGCCAATTTGATTACATTGCATCAAAAGTAGGGTTCATAGACAAGTTTCCCTCCAATAGCTTTATCCTGACAGCAGTGTGTTCAAGGGGAAGGGATTTTTTAGTATCTTCTTGTGAGGATATCTGGTTTTCTTTTTCAGAGAGCCAGAATGACATGCTTTTGTTATCAGTATCTGTCATTGTATTATTTTTCCAGAGTTGTTTTTTGTCTTCCTCAGTATAACTTGAATGTGATGATGTGTCCTTTCGATTTCAAAGCTATTCTGAATCTCTACATTTTTGGCATGTTGCCACACTGACCTAATCTCCTAACCTGATCCAGGTTTTGAAATGGTTACATCAATAAACCTGCAGAGAATTGATCAATCCAGTAGACATGCAGAAACACCTAGCTTCAGTTTCCCCCGGTATTTATCTGCAAGTACATCTTTAGTGTAAGTGGGGGTAATTATTTCAACAAAGGATATAAATGAATAAGAAGACAGAATGATAAGGTCGATTGGGAACTCCATGATCAGACTCTCTCATACCTGATTTCCATGAAATCGTTTCCACAGAGGCAGCCCCAACACCCACTTACTCCCCTTCAAACTTCCCACCGTGAAGAGAAATCATATTGGTTCATTGAATGGTGGTTTTGATTTCAGTAAGCGTTAGTGCTTATATTAAGCATGCGTTTTTTTTTCGTCATTTCTAACTCAACTCTTTTACTCTTGGTACATTTTTCTTCATTTTACTGTGTGAAGTGAATGTGTGGATGATGTCAATGCTGTTATAGTCAAATGTGTTTTATTTATTATCCTGGGCATTATACGGTACGGAGGCGTGATTTGTTACGATAGATATTTTCCAGAGCGAGTCATGTATTATCCTCTCTATTTGATTGTTTTTGATGAACATAAATAATGGAAACTTACTATTATGGTAGATATACATCATTGTAAATGATCGTATGAAATACCACTTAATTCCAAAGATATTCATGGTACCATTGGTAGTACGAAAGTCTTGCTTTTATGTATTTTCCCCTGTTTTTCATATCATAGTATGTCTGAGTCACCGACTAGATGAGACACACCTATCAGAACATGGTGCTATAAGGCACCCTAGCCTCAGCAGGCAGTTTGAATGTTCTTTCACTTGTGTCAATTCTACCTCTGAATGACTGTTAAGAATCACTGAACGGGACTGTTTGTGACAATGGCACGCTGCTTATGATGTCACTGAATTTAGTTTGTCTAAGCAAAAACCACTGTCAATAAACCTATTATTTCAGTAGTGTGGTCTCTGGTTTTGTGTTTATTTCACTCCAGCCCTCCTGTATGGCATGGAGAGTGCCATCTGTAGTTGTAATTATTCAGAATGTACTCATTGTAAAAGACAAGGCACACGAATGATGAGAAAACTGCCAAACGTTTTCACTACTCCGAAACAGGGTGTTACAAAGACACATATTAAAGAGATAGCATGAAAACAACTTTATTGAAGGAAGCTCCAAGAACATGCTATTTCATATGTATTGCAGCATCAGTTTCGTTTGGTTGTGTGCAGGTTTTTTTGTCTGCTTTTGTT
Organism: Mallotus villosus; assembly: GCA_903064625.1. NCBI lineage: Eukaryota > Metazoa > Chordata > Actinopteri > Osmeriformes > Salangidae > Mallotus > Mallotus villosus. The sequence goes on along the minus strand of CAEFZP010000254.1, from coordinate 65,942 downwards.
GATGCTATGGGCTCAGATTCAGGCGTGGCTGCACGGGGAAAACCAAGTCATGACAAACACTACAACTGCTGGACTTGCAGCTCATTCGTTTCTTTGCTCTATAGAATCGACATTCCCTCTCATTTTACACATCAACGCCAGGCAAGTTTGAGAATGGACAAAGTATCAATGATAGAAAACCAAACAGGTGCAGCGGTGTATATCACTAGTAGCGTCTAAAAAGCAGAAATACACAAAGGAATAATGGAGCCTAATTACAAAGACGTTTTTGATTTAGTGTTAACAGTGTTAAAATATGATATACAGCATTAAGCAGTAATCTAAACAAAAAAACGGATTGTGCTCGAGTATAATCTTACAGACATGCTATGATGGCACCAACCAAGTCAAACATCCAGGATGTTATTGGACAATACATAAAAGTGCAAGTGCATTTCAAAGATTACACAATAAAACAATTATTTCCATGCAGCCATTTCAGTGCTATAAAGAAAGTATACTGCTCAGATCTTTATAGTCGTGACACATAGTGACAACAGGTGTTTTTTGCGTTTATTGGCAAGTTAGGGTAGTTTATAATGCGTAGCCGACCTCTCAACTGGCACTGAAACAACATTGAACATTCATTTTGAGACAGGTCAGATGCATCTATGATGTCAAGTAAGTTGTCGAAAAGATAGCTAACAGTCAAATATATTCGAAAACAAGTATTTTTTAAATACAATTCAACCGTTGAAAAAGGTACAGTGGTAGAATATTCCCTTGCATAGAGAAGTACCCTGCTGTTTCTTTTGACCGAGTTTGAGTGTGTGTGTGTGTGTATGTGTGCGCTGACTCTCTCGTGTGATTCCGACGACGGCAGCCCCCTCTCCTGCCTTCATCCACCGACTCTCTACACAGTCTGAGCAGGCACTGCAGCAAAGGACAGAGAAAAAACACTGCATCTTCACTCACATCCACAGTTAGCAGCGCTAATGACTGAGAGCCTTCTCCGCGTGAGCACAGACCATGAGATCTACAGGAGCCCCCACCGAGTGAGAATTATACAATTATACCGGCCTGTTGTTTTTACCTCTTTTGGGGGGTCTAAGTGTTAATAAGGGGGGGACCCCCACCCCCCAAGCCCCCCCCCCGTAATTCTAACCCTGAGCCCCCAGCAGGAGCAGCTTACCTTCTGTCTTTGGTATCTGGGTGCCAAGACCTGTGCTGGAGCTACAGCGAAGGAATCAGGACAGAAGGGAAGGAGAGGAGGGAAGGACACAAATTAGGATAGCACTTGCTCTCATGCATGGATGCGGCGGGGAAGAGCAAACCTGAGCAAACCGAAAACTTTATGGCCACAAATATTTGCGTCTGGGTCGCCTGGTTTTGACTGCGTGGGTCATGCACATAGGACTGTGGATGGGCGGGTCAGTTCCAGGGACCGAGATGCTAGGTCATTGTGGCCACATAGTTCTGTGAGGAATGGAATTCAAAAGAACCAGGCTAAATGCAGACATTTCTGGGATATTCCTGATTGGTCAGTTTTGGGGGGTTGCGGCATGCCATTGGTTTAGATCGAACACGGCCCACACTGCCAGCCCTCATCCAGAACACGTCATCATGGAGGCCTGAACTGGGATCACTGGGTTAACTCGAGGGTTAGCTCAGTGTGTTGGCCGGGTTGTTGGTTTAGGGCATTCACACAGAAGCATCCACTACAGAGGTGGGGAGGGGTATGCAAGAGGATAGGAGGATTGGAGGTTTTGGGGTAGGAGGGTAGTTCAGACATGATCAGAACAATAGATAAAAACTATGGCCTTTGTCTTCTGCTAGTTGGGTTTCTTGTTTCAATGTCATTCCGCATGCACAGGCAGAGCTGCTGCCAAGCCGTGTGCAAACTCTTACTTTGAGGAGGATTTTGAGAAACATTTTGTCATTTTTTTACCTGTTGAAAAGATGAGAAGTTACACTAACAGAAGAAGATATGGATACATTTTGTGTGTATGAAAGAGAGATTGGTAGAGAGAGAGAGAGAGAGAGAGAGAGAGAGAGAGAGAGAGAGAGAGAGAGAGAGAGAGAGACAGAGAGAGAGAGCAGATAGAGAGAGAGAGAGAGAGAGAGAGAGAGAGAAGAGAGATAGAGAGAGATAGAGAGAGAGCAGAGAGAGCAGAGAGATGAGAGAGAGATAGAGATACTGACGCTCTCCTAGCGCTCATCTGAGTAGATCGATCTCGATCGTCCTCTATCTGAGATAGAGAGAGACATGAGTGATAAAGATACTTACTCAGTGCTATTAAAATGCCAGAAACAAACATGATCGCAGCCAGGATGACCCCTGTAGTCCGTAATGTCTCATAATCTGTGAAGAACCCACACATGAATACTCATGGAAACATCTAGGCTATGGGTAGTTTGTCACTGAAATAATCTATGGCGTTTCATACTCACCATAGTCAAATCCACTTTGATCTGGAATTTCTGCTTTTGTACAAGGAAACATTTAAACATGAGTGATAACCATTTTATCCAACCCAAAATGACATTATCTTTCCGAATAAATGCCATGTCTATTGTCCACCTTGATATGTGTTTATATATGAAATGGACACATTAGGATACGTTTTGCCGTTAGACACATGACAACAAGCGACTTGAGAGACTCAGCAAAAGAGAAAGAAAACGTTTAAACGTGGATCATCGGCAACATAAAATGGGGGAAACTGTAGTAACAGGTGTCACTGCCGTCCGTCAGTTGTTTATTAACCCCCATTCTCCACAAAATTGGATCTACTGAAGAAACTACACGACCACCTTCTTTAATCTATAGCTTGGCCATCAAAGAACTATCGATAGCGGTAATGCAAAAGATCATTGAGTGATGATTGAGCAGTGTAATTCAACTGAGATTCGCTGTAAGGATCAGGGTGTAAACGGTGAGCGTAAAATTCTATCGACGACGCGATTTTTTTTGTTGAGACAGGCGCTGGTCCCTTGTTGCTCTAATGCGGAGCGCTTGATCAATGCAGCTTTCTCTGCTCAGCAGAAAAAGGCGCGCCACAGAAAGTGGGAGACGCAGAGGGGCTGCTTAGGCGATGCTTTGAGCAAGTTGATCGTCAAGTTGAAGTCTTTGACATGCACACCTATCGATTAGCATTCAATGTGCCTCTTATATGTCGAGAATATACTACTTAGCTGATTCTAACCAACGCTATATCGAAACTATTTTAGCATATAAACTAAACATGCACCTAAACTAATCTTGACCAAGATATCTTCAAAGGAAATGTAAGCCACTAATTAGCTCGAGTTGTCTGGCATGATTGAGCGTCGATAATGCGGCTTTGTGTTGCTGAACTCCCCTTTTTCTAATGGCTTAGCTGGCGCTTTCTACATCACCCCAACACCATGCTACCCCATCTTTAGATGTGACAGCGATAAGAGTCTCATCGGAATTAGAAGAAAAAATGTTTTCCAAACATACAATAATGCATGCATTTAAGAAGTAGGTCCATTAGATATGATTTTGAGAATCAATTAATTGACAATGAGACATTTAATAAATTATATATACTACAAATCTCTACTGGCACTCTCTTTGTGCTGTAGCACCATCTAAACATATTTCAATAAAGTAGATTACACGTAGACTACATGCACAGAATAAGTCTGCCAGGTAATAAGATCTCAATTAAGATCAAACAAGACCAACATAATAAACTAGTCAACTAAAACTTCAGCAGCATATTTTTTTATATGTTTTAGTCAATGTAGCCTATATACACAAATAAGATTTAATGGATTAAACCAGAACAAACCTTGTGTTGCTTCCATTACTGCTGTGTTGAAGGATTTTGACTTTCTGACTCGGACTCTCGCAGGTACAAACGATGTGAAGCGCACATAAGCAGCGGAATCTGATGGAAACTGCGGCTCTTCAGTTTCAGTTGCATCACCAGCTCAACCACAAAACAACGGAGGCCCCCTAGTGGCTAAATGTAAGAGTTGCGGTGGACTATCGTTTTTCCAGTGCAGTAGTGATCATGGTATTCCCCTATGATAGTAAAACTAGGTGTGCCAACCAATGCGGATGTGCTGCGCGGAGCCGGGGAGCGCCAAAACCACTTCTTGGTGCGCTTCCCATTCCTCTTCAATGCGGCAGACGGAGCGGTCCTAGCAACATCACAAATGAAAACACAAGACTGCATTGCGAAGTGGATGGTCCAGACAATTGCTTTCAAAACTGCAGGAGCGTTGCATCAAACCATCCACTATTTTATCAGTTAATTTCCCGTTTATTTCAGTTTATTTAAGTCACAGAAGCTTTATCAAAACAAGATAGCAGTACTATACATTCATGTGACAATATCCTCGAAAGCATGGCCATATCAGCTGCATAGCCTACATGCTGTATGCAATGTTCCTCTAGTGCATCATGAAGGCATATGTCTACAAATAATCTGTAGGCATTCAAAGGCAATTCAAAGTGAAATGGCCTTCTTTTTGTATGGCAAGAGACACTCCCACTATTAGTTACATTACTTTAACGCCGTTGCACTTCAAGAGGAAGATGAATGTGTTGCCAATTCTTCCTCCGTGAAGACATACAACGTCAGCAGAACTTTGCTGCAGGGGCTGTAAAGAACTGCTGTCCCAAGCTATATTGCAAACAGTTCAAAATGAACATGCATTCATGAAAATCGAATATTTTTCTACAGTTGTTTATTTAATCATTCAGAAAAAAACGGTTTTACAATTTCTAATTTTAAAAGTACTTTCATCGTGTAGCCCTTTATCGATAAACACAATAAACACGGAATCACACTGACTTTGCAGAGGACCACATAGAAAAATAGAGAACTAAAACATATGGAAGCCTAGAGCATATCAGCAGGATGTAGACATGGGATGAAGCTCTTTTTGTGCTCTCGTCGGCGAATGGTATTCTGTCCAATGCTGACGGCTGGTGGCTTGACCTGGTATCACTAGAGGGGAGAACAAGGCATCAACAAAGGAGACTCATAATTGTATATATTTATTAAATAGGCTACATAAATAAAGGAGACTAATTTGATAATAATAGCTCCAATTAAACGTTGTACTTACTATTAACCCATCCCTGGAAAAGGTCTTATCACCTGAAGGAAGAACTAAGTTGTTAAAACCGCAAGCCATGAATGCAATTATCTATAGGCAAAATAACACCCCCGAAAACATAACCGGCCATCTGTACCTTACGTGTTCCCAGCCGCTGTGCCATGAATCTTTCCTGAGATGCAAAGAAAAACATTAAAAAGGAAATAAAGAAATGTCATAAAAACAAGATAGTATTTCACCGAACATTTCCCCCAAATACTCGGAATAGTCAAGGAGACAGCGTCGTATCCCATCCTAACAGAACTTACCATGGCTTCACTTGCAACGGCATTTTCGGCCTGTATTAAAACATACAATGAAATCAGAGGTACTCTACAGTAATGGAAAGCATGTAAACAGATCTAAAAACACTAACAAAAACTAATCTGACAGACAGAACAGACACATTCACTCTAAGTCATAAGCTTCTGAAACCACATCTGAGCTATTGCATGCAATTCACAATGGTCTGCATGCAACACGTGCCTAACTAATATCACTCATGAGTGGACACTACAGACTTCTCGCTGTGCTGTATCTGAAGCAGAGAGGGGAATGAAAGGGTGCGCGTCTAAGACAGCCCACCAAGGTCTCTCCATTCCAAATGTATAGGCCGGTTTGGATTACAAGCCTTCAGTGGCTGCAATCATTTCATGTATGTACATTTATATATGTGTGTATGTAAACGGACTGCAGCAGTATATATACACCCGGTGACGGGTGGTTTGGGATAGTAAGGTTGGGGGGAGGGGGGTGTAGAGGGGAGGTGAAGACCCCTCCAGGTGGGGGGTCGGTGTTGAAGTAATTCAAGGCTGTTGGCCTGCCAGTCCCTCAGGAGTATCTGTCCATTACCAGGCCCTGCTAGGAGGGGGAGAGTAGGCTGCAGAGTAGCCACACGGCTGTCCTTAACTGATCCGGAAACACTTACTGACAATCAGGACGATGCCCATGACGAACAGTACCACAGCAAACACCAGCCCGCCGATTCTCAGGGATTTGTAGTCTGAAAAGGAGGTGAGAGGTCATTTTCCCGTGCGAGCTAAGTAGGTCGTGAGGACATGTGGTGTTCTGTGAGTGAACTTCTACTTGTGTGAAGTCTGCTTTACTTCTATCTACAGAGCAGGTCCATGGAAACATCAGTGTTGAGCCTTCATAGGTGCTTCTATAGAATTTACAGCTATGCCTCTGTGTGGCTGTGCAGATCGTAGCCTACATCAATCATCCAATTTCCTGAGAGAGGATTTAATCAGCATCAATAGTCTGCCAACACAGCTTTACTCAGTATGCCAGATAGGGAGCAGATGACTCCACATTAATATTGAACATGTATCTAGATCATTCTGGATTCGTTTTCAAAATATTCTATTGACAGCATTCAAACGTCATCCTTGTGAAAGAGGCTGCGGTCTTAACAGACTAGCACACAAGGGTACATAGTTCTCAAAGTGACTCCACTATGACCCTACAGGGAATTTGAGAAAAACAGCCGACAGAATCAGAGTTCTTTGGCGGCTGCAGTCCGGAAGCTTGGCCTTGGGGGTTGTGATTTTTCCATCGCTACTGGACAGACGGAGGGAAAAATGCAACCCCATCTTGACATCCTAGAAGTTTCCTGTGGGGGGTCACACGTTCAAAAGTCCATGTTGGTTCTCACCATAATTGAAGGGACTGTCGAAGTCTGGAAGGAGGGTACACAGAGAGAAGGGGTTAGCAGCGAGATGGATCTAGTCTCGCTTTGGATAAAAAAGTACAAAATGAACAAAATAATTTAAATGTAGTCATAAGTAGTAGGTGTTGTTCGTATATCTAAAAGTTTTAAAATGGCACTGTAAATGACGCAAAGGTCAGAGACTCTTATAAATAGGTTTGTCGTATACTGGTACGAGAGTCCTCTTTGCATACATACACACATGTTTCCAAAGTGGTGTGTACACAGTGGAAACATTTGAATATCAACCCTGCTTTTTCCTGAAACATCATTACGAGAGTATGTGAAGCTTTTGCTTGACATAAGTGAGATATAAAGCAGGTACCTGGGACACTTGGGTCATCGATTGGAGAGGCTGCAAAACAGAATAAACATGATGTTTTACCAACCACATTGCTGTGTGACTTTGTACCCAAGTGTGTGGTGGTACCTAACATGATTTAATGAATGTTTGGTTAAACTGCCTAGGCTGATACATAGGTTTTAAGAATGTAAACAGTATAATGAAGTATATGATAGCTAACAAGGCTGCTGTTGACTCCTCACAATAAACTTCCAATCCACCGCTGGCTCTATACACCAGGAAGAAACAGATTCATGCACAACACAATGTCATCATTAAATCATGCCACATAACACAGTTGAGTGAAGCGAGTGTACAGTTACTGAAAACACCTACACCAGGAAATTGTACAGATTAAACGTTTCATGCAACTAAAATATCCAACACGTAACATTTGCAACAGAGCAATTAGTCAAATACAGTCCGAGAGTGTGGGTGTGATTGTTGTGCATCATTCCCATTTGGGGAATGACCAACATCTGGAAAATAAAAACAGCTGCTTGTCAGTGTTGTGTCCATGCTGTTGCAGCACACAGCCGGGAGAAAGCTGGCTCTTCAATACCGCAGGCGTTTGGGGACATTCCTCTTTAAGACTGAAAGTGGGAGGAAGCCGTTCTCTTAACCCTTGTGTTGTCTTCGGGTCATTCTGACCCACCGTTGTATTGCAACAACTTTACCGCACACAAAAACAAAGTGAAGCATTTTCTTTTAACTGTCGGGCTGTCTCAGACCCCCCACATCGCGAAGGTTAAAAGAAAATGCTTTTTATTTGTTTTTGTATTGGGTAAGATTGTCGCAACACAACGATGGTTCGTTGTTCGAGTCATGTGACCCGAAGGCAGCACAAGGGTTAAATCACTTCAAACGCTCTCATCCCTTCTCAGCTGACCTTTCCTTCTGGTTGTCTGCCTGTGCGCTTTGCGTGAGAGCAGTGTTGCGTGTCACTTGAATGATAATGGACAACTCTGGACAACTATCAACGGGGAAGCAGGTCGACCTCTGTGCCAGCTAACGCTTTCTTCTCTCTCATCCATCCCCGCCATCAGGAGGTTAACTGGCATTGTGTCCTCACAGTCCTGGCCAAGAGCCCTCAAAAGCAGGAAAAACAACCCATGTAGGGCGACGTGCTCAGGATCATGTCCAAGCCGAGAGCACGCAGTCTGGGCACAAACAGGGCCTCATGGTACCACAATATGAAACGCTTGGGTGGATGCCCAGTCTGAGATTACAAATAAATCCCTAACTTAACTTATTCTGGTGAGAAATGGTTTTAGCCTCCTATAGGTCTGGGTGAATTTCAGTACTTCATTCACATCCCACCATATTAAAGCTGACGGTCTGTGTTGGAAGACTGAAGTGTGCTCTGTGGCTGGTTCTGAGAGACTGGACAGAGACAGGACACAGCCGTTTGCAGCCCCACAACGGACGACGTACAAGTCAGTAACAAAGCTGTTCGTGCGTAGCTGTGTTCGCTTTAGCAGACTGCACACATTCCATTCCTCTCCAGTGCTACAGAATTAACTTACCTGGCATCTCTCTGCCAAATGCAGAGCCTGGGAGAGCACAAACAGAGCAGAAGCCTGGTCAATTGAACTGCTGATTAGGGTTGCAAAGGGGCGGAAAGTTTCCGGTAAATTTCCGGAAAGTTTCCGGAAAGTTTCCACGGGAATTTTGGCTCGGGAATTTGGGGAATTTTGAAAACAAAAATCAGCCAACGTTTTTTTTGCAAAAGCATATAAAGGGGAACTTAAATGTAGTTGAGAACAAGTCTATGCACGCCTAGCTCAGCTGGACCCTGAATGCAGCTGGTTGGAAACATTGTCTGCCAGAAACATAAACGTAAACATAAAACGTTCTGTTGTTTTTGAACGTCTTTGTCATCAGTGTTGTCTGAACGTTTCAACCCTATGCCTGGCAAGTGTGAGAGCGCCGAATTGCGTAGAGGCCGAGAGCGGTATTGCAAACAGATAGAGATTTCAATTATAGCTTGCAACATATTGAAATACATTTTTGGAGCTGTGAACTTAGTTAAACATTTTGAATTATGAACTATGAACTGAACTAGTTCATTTTAAAATTTGTGAACTATGAACTGAACTAGTTCATGTAGAAAGTGAATTTTCCCAACCCTGTTTGTCATTACCTAGCCTATTGATTACTTGGTAAACTCAAGCCATGTTCATTTTAATACCAAGTTTATTTGGTACCAAAAAGTCAAAAATTACATTTTTAAAAGTTGTATTATAAATGTTTGCATGCATGTCTGCTTATGACAAGGTAAATACAGTTAAATTACCCCTATATTTCCAGTTTATTCCTGTTAATTCCCGTTTATTCCCGTTTATTCCCGTTAATTCCCGTGGAAAGTTTCCAACTTTGAATATTCCCGGAATTTTGCAACCCTACTGCTGATGCTTGAAATTCAGGTCGGAGTCAAATTGATTTGGATTAAATATACAGGGAAACCCAGGCCAAAATGTCTGTCTAAATGTTTTGACATGAGCCGGCTATTTTTAATAGCGATTCCAGTTCCTTCATTTTGCTTCGTCTTTTGCTGAGTGTTTCCCCAGGTCACATGGAGAAGTTACTGAGCCCAGCCAAACATCCTGGTGTCAAACTGGAGCCAGAGTGTGAAGAGGCCAGAGGCCGCGGTACTCACCCAACGCAGGGGCCACAACGGAGCAGAGCGTCACCAACGCAAACACGTCCATCCCTCCTGTCAACAGAAGATACGACGTCAAGAGACACAGATACATAACATCATAAACGTGTGTTGTAAACTTGGCCAGAATTTTTTTTGATAAAAGGTCAGTGTCGGTGCCAGGCTAGGGTATTCTATTACTTGTAAGCTTTGTTCATACACCTTTAACGCAAATGGATGATAAGTCATGCAAATACTTTGGTCAGCCAACAGACTCTTAAGAAAACAAACTTCCATCAAGTGCCGTTTGGTTGATGTTCTCACAGCTGTGATACCTCCTTCAGTTCTGACTGAGGAGCAGTGTGTGTGTGTGTGTGTGTGTGTGTGTGTGCGTGTGCGTGTGCGCGTGCGTGTGCGCGTGCGTGTGTGTGCCTGTAGGTAGAGGTGTGCCTTTCTAGGTAGTTAACACATTCCACCTGGGTTCCTGAGGCAAATCGACACATTCTATAGCACACACCAACTAAGAAGACATCCATATTAGCAATCCAAGCTAGAAAAAAAAACGCCTATCTAAGTAAATCATTTATTGATTATTAGTTCCTGTGGTCGTGGCATTGAAGTGATGCTTCCGATGACCCCAGATGATCCTTGACCACAACCACAGGCAGGGACTCGAGGGTTCCCAAGTTATGTCCGACCCAAACGAGCCTCAACCAGATCCAACTGGACCCCCTTATGCAATAACCTGAGTCGGGGTAAGGGAAGAGTGTGGGCTATTTCCGGCTCGGCACCCTGAGCATGCTGAGACGGGGACCTGACACTAGCATGTTACAGGGCAAGGCCAGGGTTGAGTGTCTGTTACTTGTCTAGTCACCTCTATATGAAGTGTCTTACAGTCATAGGTTTAAAGAGAACCAACTGTGACATAAATAGTCAGGGATATATTTTCAAGCAAATATGAGGTTCTCTTATTTACCAAAATATGGTTGAACCGTTTGAAGCTATATCTCAACCATAGTATCAATGGTGACTAGACTATACTGTTATTGGATTTAAAACAAAGTGATATTTGCAGACAATTACAAAAAAAGCTCCTCTCTTTGTGGCTCCCTCCCATGCCAGAGGCAAGCATGCAGTTACTCTGAAATCAATAGAACTATTCATGGGGGAAGGAGGGTCGTTTTGGAGAGATATTTAAAGGTTGCGTAGGCAAGTTGTGCGAAGCTAGCTATTTTAGCGTTAGTTCCAAACGATTCAAAGCATATTATCACAGCCCCTCCCTTGCGTTGTCTTGTCTTAAGAATTTCAGTGCCCAGTCTGACCTTGTGTTGTTCTGTGCATCTGACAATAAAAGACTTGAACTTGAACTTTCAAAGCCACTCCCACGAAACTATATTAACCCGCATAGAATGCAGAGGCAGAGTGCGCACAGGTAGATAGACAGACAGCCCGTCCAATCATTAGTCAGGGTACAGTTTAATAATTGGTTGTGTTTATTACAGTCTTGTGACGCCCACAGATGTCGGATTATTTCATTGTACCATCAAACTGTATATGTATTGGTTGCTATCAAGATGTTAAGTTTATTTAGGGAAATATGACAAAAAATGCTTCTCAACAACATTGCCTACCCTGACTTTAATGCTCAACTAGGAAAACAGGATTACAAACTAAAGCACTGGCAGGCAAGATTTACCTACCAAAGGAAGCATACATTATTAAGAATTTTACTTGACCATTTCTTGATTGTTAGTCCTGTATATTGACGAGTAGATGATTTTAAGAAAACATGTAAGTAAAGGTGAATGTAGCAAAGTACAACATTTAGGCCCACATCAATAAACAATGGGCATGTTCTTTGGGGAACTCATAAAAACAAATCAAATTTAAGTTAACTTGAAGAACTAAACATTAGGCCTAAAACAAAAAAGTCACGTGCAAACAGAAGAATTAGAAAACGGGCCATAAAAGAAGGCAATTGATGGATCTTGCTAAAACTAACTTTTAAATCGATTAGACTGCTACTTTGAGCTCAATACTATATTGGCCTAGTGTTCGCGGCACGGTGAGTTACTTCTGAAAACATTCTTTGCACCCTAAAGTTTTAAATCTTGACTGACTTAATCAACTTAAGTAGGCTATTTCACACACCCCACCCCCACCCCGAAGAAACACTAGTCTTGTGTTACTTTTTAGAATGTTGGCCACGAGTTGTATATTTGAGTAGGCTAAGCTGTGTCGCGACGAGTCATTTTTAAACAACTTGATCGAACTGCGGCCAAGCGATAACGTTAAGTTGCAGCTGTGTACTGCCCCAAGAGGCAGGGAAAGCAACACATCAGACTCAATTAGTGTTCTTTTTTGGTAAACACGAGAAGGATAACATTTGTTGTTATACCGTAGTAGCTCTACTAAGTTGCCTGAAACCTAACAAGACAAAATATGCATGGCCATAATTTTTGACATTCAGCTCAGTCAACAATTATGACTAAAGTGATCAATAAATCGTATGCAAAAGAATCAACTGCAAAAGCAACTCGAGTAGTAACTTACCTTTTTAGAATAAAACTAAGACGACAAAACGAGTTCCAAACAGGTCAATTGAAAAACAGCGTTTTTCACTCACGAATGCGCCACAATTATGATAATGAATGTTATTTGTTGATGACGAAGGGTTAGCGGTAAACTCGCAAACTTGATTAAAACGCATGCAAACTGGATCACGGAGTGATTCCTCAACAACTTCAGCAGAGCTTTACCATCTAGATTTGTCTTTCTATTCAGAAAAGGGGTTGGTCCGAGTTGTAATAGTGAATGGGTCTTAGGACGCAAGACTCACCGCCAACATAACCTACCCCCTAGTTCAGGAGTAAACAACTACCAGTAGGCTACTTGGGAGAAGAGACCAGATTTGTAAAACGCCGTCTCCCCTTTGTGGACACTTGTGATTATCCAAGCAAATCAAGCATTGAGAAAATCCACTCATCCTGCTCACAAATTAACATGAAGACCATGTATGCTGATCTAATTTAATCAGACGTGTATGAATGGGAAGAGTAACATTCAGTTTATTATTAAACTGACTGATCCACGAAAACAAGATTTCAGGTGAGCAGCTTTGAGGGAAATCCAACACGGAACCAACTTGAATGTAATCCATCTTCAATTTTAATTATAAACCATGTGGGAAAACTGACTATAAACATAGTTTACTGTCGTGAAGATGACGGGAAGCCCTCAAATCTCAATCGGTCAGTCATAGCCACAGCATGACAGTTGTTAGGTCTCCGTTTATGCAATCAGGTTACAAGTAATGCAAAAAAAACACAAGGCCGCACTGTTTAGTTGTTAGTAAGTGGTTGTGAATTTCCTAAATAAACTTGTAAGTGCAAGTGTGGGGAATGTTCTTACTGTGTAACTGAATTTCTGAACGTTTAACCAAGATAAAATATCCAACCTGGACCACAAGATGGTGCTATCGATACAAGGAATGTTTATTTTTTGCATGATTTAAACAGGATTCATTCTTGCATACAACATTCCCAGATGGCATGTACAATGCAGTGACCCAAGCACCACCATCAACATCCTCCTGGCATTGAAGTGAGAAGGACAGTCTGAGACTTGGAATGCTGTTGAAGCCTCATCTTCTAAAGGCCACTGGAAAGAAAGATGAAAATGATGCATCAGTCCCGGGCCTTTTGTAATCAGCCAAGTCAAACACATTGAGCAAAGCTGAAGGATGACAGAGCAAAATACTCCAGGGACTTGTGAGAACTGGACAGGAGGCACTCAAAACAGACGGACAATACAGCAGAAAAATAATTTTTATGAATGGGCAGTTTGAGATGTAGAATTAAAAGCTGCCACTTCAGCCAGCCAGTTAAAATAATCCAGCCATGGAAGGCAGGCTACACACACAAATGACTCCCCTCACCAAGGAACAGACACGCAACATTGAAGACTGCGATCTTGAATTAATACAGTACCCCAGGTGAGGCTTTCAAATGTCCTTGTATGACAAGGCGTGATCGCATTGCAAGGTTGGAAAAGTTTGATGGCAGCGTGTCAGCCTTACCTGCCTATAATCAGTAATTACCATTGGGGATTCTGCTGTTCAATTAAAATCGGACCAAATGCAATTAAAATACACTTTCATTCCCCCAACAAATGCTCTGTGGAGGTCTTGTTTGGTGCGTGTTAAGAGAAATGGTTCAATAGTCTTGGCACTGCTATCTCAGCCTCATCATCACCAGGAAATTGCAGAGGTCAAATTAACTTTACAGCTAGAAACTCTGCTGACAATGTCTTTTAAATTATCCTATATGCTACGGTGGGCTCAGTTATTGAGTTAACTCGATCAAATGACGACATTGCATAAGATCAGAATCCCTTAGCATTTTTTTTTATATCTAAAAATGAACCTCAATGTAGGCCTTCTAACATGGCTGTAGACGCTCCCCCCAAACTCACCAGTTAGACAAGTGCCAGGTTTCTGGGATGGCATCCTCTTACCCCGTCCCTTACATCACAGACCTCTCCTCTGGCACAGGACACCCGCTGGCATTTCACCACCCCAGAGGCCTGACACACACTTGGAGTTGCAGTCTTTGTTCATGACTGCCTGACCAATCTGGAAACGCACATGATATAAGAGTTAGACATCATAGACTCATGAACAAAAGGGCCATTACTGTCAAATCAATGTACATCCTGTACCAATCTCCATGTGAGGAAGTGTCTGGAGGAGTAGGGATTGATTCAAAGTAGGCAAAGCCTCACCTGTAGGTAGTGGTACCCCAGGTACCCCTCATGCATGCACCCACATGTTTCCATGGAAACGCACTTGTCGCCTTCAGACACAAAGCCCTCGTCACACTGGCAGCTCTCAGTGCAGGGCCGCTTGCAGCTGGAAAGGGAGGAGAGGCTGGCGCAGGTGGCAGGACAAGCGGAGGCACAGAGGCTGTAATGGCTGTTCGCCGGACAGACCAACGCTGCGCGATGGAGGAGGAAAGGGGAAGAGAAGGAAGAGGAGAGTGAGACTAGCAGATCAGACGGGTGTTGATTTACTCATGATACGATACAAACGTGTGACACTTGTTAGGTTTGGCTCCGTTGTGGGCTGTGGAAGGTGCATGCTTTGTTGGGACCACCAGAGGAAGACGAGGTATAGAAAACAAAGCCAGACTCACGACAGAAGTTGGGGGTCCTCCAGGTGCCCACGATGGCCCCCTGAGCCTGGCAGGCAGACACATAGGCTGCAACAGCGTTGCACACAGCACCACGGTAACCATGGTAAAGGCAGGTGTCGAAAACGCAGTCCTCAAAGAAGCCCGCGGGGTCGACTCGGCTGTGGCAGTCTTTGAAAGGCCCCTGCTTGTTGGTGATGATGCCACAGTAGGCCTGGCCCTTGAAGGTCTCCTTCTGGGGGTCTGAGCAGCCCTGGCACCCTGCCTGGCATCCACTGGTACAGCCTGGCACCAGCCCCACGCGCCAGCTCTCCCCCAGTTTGGAAGGGTCTGAAGCAATCTGGCCATCACGCATGCCCATGTCATCCTGGGGCTTGGTGTTGTAGTTGCCGCACAGGCCACAGACAGCACCCTGGTAGGTGCTGGGCACAGTGACCCTCACGACACTGCGCCAGTCGAAGGTCAGAGAGATGCCGGCGGATGTCTCCACCACGGACGCAGCTCCACTACGGAACACGCGGAGCTGACCGTTCAAGTCCAGAGGCAGAGACGACAGCTGTCCATCGAGCTGAAGAGACGAGGAGAAGGAAAGGGGCAGAGTATGAGAATTATTTATAGGAGATTATAGATTTACTGTAATAACTCCCCGGTGCTTTTTAATCCAAACTAATACTCAGTTAAATCTTAGTTTAATTAAGTCTGCATGGATCACAAATGCTAATAGATAATTAAATACAGCGCCGTGAAAGGAAGAATTAACACATGCAGAAAATTATGACCCAAACTGCCGAATCATCCTCAACTACTAATACTGTTCCTGTACCCCTCTTCGTACAAGTAAAAGGGCTGCGCTTTTTTGAGTC
Organism: Mallotus villosus; assembly: GCA_903064625.1. Classification (NCBI taxonomy): domain Eukaryota; kingdom Metazoa; phylum Chordata; class Actinopteri; order Osmeriformes; family Salangidae; genus Mallotus; species Mallotus villosus. The sequence continues at coordinate 50,083 of CAEFZP010000254.1, read as the reverse complement.
TCTCCCACTACTGCCATGTTCAGAACTCACCAGGATCATAGCGGGGTAGTCATTGCGGATGGAGATGGAAACGCCGTACATCATCAGGACGACGGTTTTGGTGATGGACACGGCCATGCTCCCTCGGTGATCGTTCTGCACAGTCACCTTAAAGTGGACGAGATCGGCCCTCTCGGAGCACAGCGCCACCAGCTGGTACACGCACGTCCCCTGGAAGTCGAAAGCGGCGCCCGTCGAACGTCTGGTAGTGGGGAGTCGCCTCTGGCCTGGCAGGTGCTGTAGGAGGCAGGGTAGCAGTCTCGAATGCCTTCCACGACCTGGCACTGCTGTCCCGCTCGACAACCTGTGTCCTGGCATTCCACGCGCCCGCTCTTTGGCACACAGCGGCAGCGTCTTCGGCAAGTCTGGTCATCCCAGAAGGACTCACCAGCAGGGACATTGCGACCCTGGTAGGTGCAACCGCATTTGGCAGTGGGCACACACTGCCCTCCACTCAGGACAAAGCCAATGTTACAGGTGCAAGTCTCCACACAAGGACCCTTACATTTCGTGGGGGCAGTGGGGTCAGCACAGGTGGCAGGACAGGGGCTCCCACAGAGTTCATAGTGGCTGTTGGCTGGGCACTGGGAAGCTATAGGAACAGGAGGAGACAAGGCAGTCAGTACAGGCAACAGGTGATGAACAACTCCCAGTTTCATGAACGAAAGGTTACTCACGACAGCGTGCGAGGGCTCTCCAGTACCGGACCTGGACGCCAGCCTGCTGGCAGGCCTCGGTGTAGGTCTCGAGAGCCCGACAGAGGAAGATCCTGAGGCCTCCTCCCATGCACAAGTCAAACTTGCAGTTGTCCAGGTAGGCTTGTGGGGGGACGACAGCATGGCAGCCGCTAAATGGGCCTTTGGCCACTAGGCCGATCAGACCGCAGTACAGCTCGCCCTCAAATAGCATCATCTGGTTTAGCTCGCAGCGATCAAAGCCTCCCACACACTCGTCTGAGCACAGGGCGTCCTTCACCAGGCCTGGAACCTTCCAGCTGCTCCCGAACGCCTGCACCCCACCCGCCTGCGCGCCCAACGGCGTGGAGTAGTCATCGTTGGGGTTCCCGTTGAAGTTGCCGCACAGGCCACAGGTCTTGCCAGCGTAGCTGGCGGGCAGGGAGACGACTAGATGATGTTCCCAGTCATACTTCACGGTCAGGCCAAAGTCGGTCTGAATGACCGCAAAGCGACCTATCTGGGACAGGACCACCTTTCCCTCGTTCAGAACCACAGGCAGATTCCACAGGCCATAGTCAATCTGATCACAGAAATGTAAAACACAAAAGGGCTCAGCATTAATGCAATCAGCACAATGTTCATCATATTACATATCAGAGTTGGGAGACTTTAAAAACAAAATCTTTAGGCTTTGTTTACATGGAAACAGTAATGTCATGGCCTCATCGTGGATAACCGAGGAGCAGTCTTACCCTGACACGGCCAGTCTCAGTCCGCATCACTGTGATGGTGAGGCCATAGACCTTAACCGTAACCACGCCCACATACGACACCCTGAGGCTGCCCCTGTTCTCATTCTGGGATAGGACCTCGAAGTCTGGCAGCACGTCGTTTGCCGCACATTTCTTGGCAAAGACGTATGTGCACGTTCCCATGAAGTCATAAAATCACCCATCAAAGGTGCGGTAGTGGGGATCTCCCAGGGCCCAACAGGTGCCGGCCTTGGCCTCCGCCGGCTTCTTGATGCAGATGGGCTTCTTCAGCTTCATCACGCACACCTCGTCTGCCCTGCAGGTCATATCGCTGCAGGACAAAGACAAACCACCTGAAAGAAAAAAATTAAGGATGGAAAGCGGTCGGAGACGGATGGCAACTCGCTTCTATTTTAAAATATTTTAGTTTTAATTCGGGAGATCTTATGTTGAATACAGAAGGAACAGGATCTTTATAGAGTACAACTGAAATTGGAAGTGTGAAATTAAAATATAAAACGCTTTCAAAACGTAATTAGATTGGAATCACTGAAAGGAAAACCAGAGAGATTTAAAATGAACACTTACCAGACACTAGAGCAACAAAACACAACAATAACTGGGTCCCCATGGCTGCAAAGACACAGTATTTATTTTACTCAGGATACCCACAAGTTTCATAATTACACTTCAGAAAATACATCTACAATATTTAGTGTACTATAACAGAACAGTATTCTGGCCCTAAGTCACTGAAACGAGCCTACCTGAGAGCAATTGTAGCTAACGGAAGGCATTTACTGCTTAAATAGTGTCATGTTCAAGTTAACAGCCAATAAGAGCCCATTAAAGTCACAGAGTGGGTGTTTAGCACAGTAAACAGATGCTCTCAAACACAACTAAGGGAGTGTCAGAATCTGACTTTACACCTGATACTGTTGACAAGATGGAAAACCCCTTCTATAGACACCAAAAATGATGGAGCACATTTACAGTAGGATAAATTCTACTAGAACTGAAAGATTATCCATGTTTATATTGACACATTAGCATAGAATGTCCCCCAATTGAGACTTGCATTCCCTTATTCATAGAGCATTATTGAAAATATGAATTGAGGGCAATGAAAAACTTCCAATTCCAAATTAAATTGAATATAGTAGCCTACATATCCACAGATCCTCAGTCATGTTTCATCATTTCAGTCAAAACATTACAAGGAACAGCAACCCCACTGATACTTACTTTGTGTAGCTTGTATAATGTGTATAAAATATACATATGCAATCCTGTCAAAGCCTCCTCTCCCTCTCTGCTTTTTCTCTGACTGCTGTCCTCCTGGAATTTTATTGCAGTTGCAAGGTGGCAGGCAGGTGGAACATCCTTGATTGCTGATGGAACACACCTGTGTCCCCTCATGCTGGGCCTATAGCGGGGAGACTTAAACCACATTTTTTTTCTGTGAGTACCTTTGGTTAAATACATGTTGTCATTTTTATACCCATGACAAGTCTCTCTTGCAAACGTAAATAAGCATGACATTTATTTAGTGGAGAATCGCTCATTCATAAAAAGCTCACAAGCGATCATTTATGGAGGACCAAACCTGCCATAATTAAAAATAAATGAATGAAAAAATGTACTTATACACAAAAAAAAGACAAATATATATAAATACATGTATGAAATAATATTATTAAGTATGTATTTATTTAAATGCCCATTTATTTCTGTATTTATTTATTTTTGTATTAATTTATTTCTTCCTTCATTTATTTCTGTATTTATTTATTTCTGTGTTCATTTAATTCTGTATTTCCTTGTCCTTAAGATAATGAGGTAAGCTGTCAATCAGTGTATGTCACAGTGTCACCTTAACCCCATTGGTTGATCGGTATCTGAGTGCGATAATGATTACTTTCATACATGGGCCGCTATTTTAGTATACAAATGACTGCACACAAGCAACAGATTGCCAGAGATTTGGGAGTTTTGGCTAGCTAACCTTGCTGAAAAAGTGTTAGTCCAGATGTTTTACTTCATGGTAGGCTAGATAGTAGAACTCGCTAGCATTAGTTTCAAACACAGCAGCATCGTCGTTGAGCAACAGTTGCTGTAGGCTACAGTACTGTATGATGGAGCTGTGCCAACAAACACAAACTGCTGGCCCACACTGACCCGACTGTTGGTGTTTGTTGGCGTTTGTTGTAGAATGTTGGCGTTTGTCGGGGTAGTGTGCAAGCTGCTTAAGAAGCACCAGCTAGGTAATGAACCGTTGTTCGTTGAGATTGGGGAGATTAACATTTCCTACATTTTCTACACTACCATGCGCAGTCCTATAGGCTACTGACTCTCATATCCACCAGTTTTTTTTATCCCTCGACCATACACTGGGTTCAGAAATGGCAAGTGGGTGATGTAAAACATCCAAAATATTTGCCCAAATCAAGAGCAATTAAGTTTTGGATTTCAGTGGAGAGGGAATTTTGGGAATTATTGGGCAACTATTAGTGTGCAGAATTATTATACAACTAAATTAAAAACAATTCCCATCTCACTTCTTTATTTCCATCTGTTAAAGTGAGAATAATAAACAAACAACTCAAAGTGTACAAATGAACATTTATGACGTAAAAAAAAGTATAATCTGTGACCAATATAGCTACCCTTCTATTCAATAACAGTAATAAGCCTTCTATTCATAGAGTCTGTCAGTTTCTTGATCTGGTGACGATCAACGTTTTGTGCAGCAGCAACCACAGCCTCCCAGACCCTGTTCAGAGAGGTGTACTGTTTTCCTTCACTGTAAATCTCCTGTTTAAGAAGGCTCCACAAGTTCTCAATAGGGTGTAGGTCAGGTGATGTCATTATTTTTTCATCTTTACAGGCTTTTACTGGCTAGCCACGCAGTGGAGTACTTTAATGAATGCGATGGAGCATTGTCCTGCATCAAAATCATGGTCTTCTTGAAAGATGCAGACTTTTTCCTGTACCACTGCTTGAAAAAAGTGTCTTCTAAAAACTGGCAGTAGATTTGGGAGTTGATTTTGATGTTCAAAATAGCTCATCAATAGCTCATCTTTAATAATACCAACCCATACCAGTACCCCACCTCCATCTTGCTGGCATCTGAGTCGAAGTGTAGCTTTATGCCAATTACTGATCCAGCCACGGGCCCATCCATCTGGTCCGCCAAGAGTCACTCTCATCTCATCAGTCCATAAAACCTTTGGAAAATCTGTCTTCAGATCATTCTTTGCTCAGTCTTGACGTTTCAACTTATGTGTCTTGTTCAGTGGTGGTCGGGTTTCAGCCTTCCTTACCTTGGCCATGTCTCTGAGCACTGAACACCTTGTCCTTCTGGCAACTCCGGGTAGGTTGCAGTTCTGGAATATGACAGCACTGGAGGATAATGGGTTCCTGGTAGCTTCACGTTTGATTCTTCTCAAATTTTTGGCAGTTAATTTGTGTCTTTTTTTCTCAACACGTTTCTTGTGTTCCCTGACACAGAGAACTTGATAGATGGCCACACAGGTTTCAGAAACAAACAAACAAATTGTTTTGCGAAACCAATCCGAAATTGGTAAGAAAGGCTCTGGAAGGTTTCACCTTGTAAAACAAAGCCATATTAGGCATTCATTTTTCCTATCTAAAGTGTATTGTAATTTGTACAAATAAAGTACCCTATATTGACACATTCTAGCATCTAAGGCGTTCACCAGGAGAGATGGAGTCTCTGGAATTTGTGTTTCTTCTGTACACGAAAGGAGTTACCATGGTCAGTAGATGCTTAAAGGCTGGAAGCGCAAAACAGGCAAAGTCTGCAATAGCTCGGGCATCCTCAGAGTGTAGCTCTTTAATTAGGATATGCCCCCTGTTTGGTTCTCCATAAATGATCGCTAGTGAGCTTTTTATGAATGAGCGATTCTCCACTAAATAAATGTCATGCTTATTTACGTTTGCAAGAGAGACTTGTCATGGGTATAAAAATGACAACATGTATTTAACCAAAGGTACTCACAGAAAAAAAAATTTGGTTTAAGTCTCCCCGCTATAGGCCCAGCATACAGGGGACACAGGTGTGTTCCATCAGCAATCAAGGATGTCCACCTGCCTGCCACCTAGCAACTGCAATAAAAATCCAGGAGGACAGCAGTCAGAGAAAAAGCAGAGAGGGAGAGGAGGCTTTGACAGGATTGTATATGTATATTTTATATACATTATACAAGCTACACAAAGTAAGTATCAGTGGGGTTGCTGTTCCTTGTAATGTTTTGAGTCATGGAGTTCACCTGCTTGAACAAGTCCTCTTTCTCTGGTATCCTGGCTCAGTCTGTGTAAAGGGTTTCAATGAAGATACATTTTGCGGTTGAGATCTTATCAAGTGCAAGTTTTTATTGCACCTAATATTCTGCAGACTTCTTCATCTTGTCAACAGACTCTGGTGTAAAGTCAGATTCTGACTCTCCCTTGTCTTGGAGAGCGTCTGTTTACTGTGCTAAACACCCACTCAGTGACTAATGGGCTCTTATTGGCGGTTAACTTGAACATGACACTATTTAAGCAGTAAATGTGTTCCGTTAGCTTAAGTTCCTCTCCAGGTAGGCTTGTTTCAGTGACTTGTCAAAGTGCTGTTATATATATATATATTTGGTTGTACACAAAATATTGTAGATGTAATTATGAAACATGTGGGTATCCTGAGTAAAATACATTTTGTTTGCAGCCATGGGGACCCAGTTATTGCTGTGTTTTGTTGCTCTACTCGTGTCTGGTGAGTGTTAATTTTTCAATCTTTCTGGTTTTCCTTTCAGTGATTCCAATCTAATTACAATGTTTGAAAGCATTTCAAAACTGGACTTATTAGTCTTGTAATACATATTGCATATGTTCCTTCTGTATTCAACATAAGATCTCAATACCGCATTAAAACAAAAACGGCAACAACAAAAAAATGAGTTGTCAGCCAAGAATTCCTCAGCGAGCCACGTACAGCCAAGTGATCGCTCGGTTTAAAGCCATTTATCATGTCAACCATGGGCGTATCTAGCCCTATTTTGGGGGGGCTGGAGTTTCATTATCCCCCCAAATATATATTAAAATATGTTTTAAATCTAAATTGGTCAATTTCTCTTCTTAAAACCCACTAGAGTACACTATTTAAAACTATATTTTCAAAAATGTCTTCTGGGGGGAACGTGCCCCCAGACCCCCCTAATTTTGCAGGGTCACAGGAAAAATTATAGGTTTTATCTTAGCCCCCCCCAAAAGTGGGAACCTAGATTTGCCCCGGTTGTCAACCTTGTCAGTGGGTTACAGCTCCTGTCTGGCTGGTCCCACTGCCAAGGTGAGCGGACTTTAATTTAAACAGAGTAAGAATTGAGTGTGTACAACAAAGGATGGTCTAAATTGAGACCTGCGTTTGTTTTCATTGGCATTTATCTCGAGCAGCTATCGAGTTTGAAACTGGTCTATAGCAGTGATAACTGCAGTATAATTTAAAACTCAAGGTAGTCAGCATTTGAGAGCGAGAGTGGGGGGGGTGTTCTCAATCCATTCTGCAGAATCACGTAATATGTATTTGAGATTTCCAGATTCCAAACTCTCCAAGTGACCTGAATGTTTTTGATTGGCAATTTTAAGTTTCTCTGTTCAAAGGGCACTCACTTAAACAGGGAATGAAACTATTTAATCTGCTATGTAAAAATCTAAAGATACTGTAGGGGGTTAAATATGGTCGAAAGAACCAAAACGAATTCCCCTATGGTTTTAGAGGAAGATGGGAAACTGAACAATGTATTAGCACTAAATGTATTGGCATTAAATAATGCCAATACAAATAGAAATGATAGTTATTTGACTATGGGTTAAATCAGAGCAAGAATGGTCAAAGTACTGTCAAAAGGAATACGCATTTAATTACATTGCAAATGAATGAAATCAATTACAAGGCAAACATGTTACAAATGAAGGCTTTAAATCTTACCTACTCTATCGTGATCATTGTAAATCAGAGAAAGCAAGAGTGAGCAAGGAGGGACAGTAGGACAAGGCAGAACTGAGAAGAAGATCTCAGGAGATGAAGAATCCAAAGAACAATGCATTACAATTCCCTTTATACACAAGAACAACCAATCAGACCACATCTTGAATGGGGTGTGAGGGCCATCAAGTTGAGACCTCCAGAAACTCCAGACTTTAGCATATGAGAGGTGGGGGCAGGTTTGACACCCAGCCTTACAATACTGAGTCGTGAACTAACTATCCTGTCATTATCCTCAATTACTCCTCCCTTTGATACAAGGACTCTTTGTTCCATCGTATAACTGGCCTGTTTTACAAACCCTTATGTCTTAGTACTGCACTTTTAACCCCCTCATGGATTCTCAAAAAATAATTCAGCCAGTGGTTTTGATCTTCCCTTGGATCTGTTTGTCTTGTGCTCTGCCCCTTAGGTGTGTGCCATGCTGGATGGGCAGGAAGGGAGTTTGCCATGTCCTTCATGGAGAACTACAAGACCAGCTACACTGGTGCTCGTTTCCAGCTACAGATCTATGCACTGCAGGCCAACACCAGCATCACCGTGAAGGTGTCCAGTTTGAACTTTGTGAAACTGCACAAGCTGGGGGCCGGAGAGGCGGTCACCGTTACCCTCCCTGACGGGGTGGAGATTGGCGGAACCGAGACGTCCTCCAAGACGGTCCAGATTGAGTCCTCTGCAGACGTAACGGTATCCGCCTTCAACTACAAGCCCTACACGGCAGACACCAGCGTGATCTATCCCATGAGCGAATGGGGCACAGAATACTACATTTTCACCCCGTCAGACACGCCCTTGGGCACCTTCAAGGAGTTCTCCATAAGCAACGGCAAGGAGAAGAACCGTGTGGAGGTAGTGCCCAGTGACCTGCTGTTTTACCAGGAAGGGATGTACATCGCAGGGAGCCAGCTGGTGGTTGACCTCCTTCCCTACCAGAGCATCCAGATCCAGTCAACCTCTGAGCTGACGGGCACCAGAGTGTCCTCCAAGCTCCCTGTTGCCGTCTTCACGGGCCACACCTGCACCTGGGAGTTCTCCAAGTGTAGCCACGTCTTTGAGCAGCTGCTGCCTGTCTCCAGCTGGGGATCCAGCTTCATCGTGCCTCCCCTCAGCTTCCAGAAAGGTCAGGACACCGTTATCATCCAGGCCTCCCAGGCCACCCGAGTCACGGTGCGAAAGGGGAGCAAGGTCGACGTCGTCTCACTGGAACAGGGGAAGGCTAAGGAGTTTTACATCCAGCAGCCAGACGCCATGACCATTCAGGCCGACCATGGCGTTCAGGTGCTGCTGCTCTTCAACGGGGTCATGCCGGTCATGGGCCAAATATATGACCCCTTCCTGATGACCGTGTTGCCCTCCCAGCACTTCTGCTCCTCCTACTTTCTGGAAGGCCAGGATGGCTTTGAGAACAAAGCCCTGCTGGTAGTGAAGACCAATGAGCTTGCCACTCTGCGCATTGACGGCAAACCCATGCCCAACACTGTCCAGTGGACGAGTATTTCAGCCAGCGAGTTCTCCTGGGCAGAGATGGGGTACCCTGACAACAGACACACGATGACCCTTGGCTCTCCGTTTGCCCTCTACAGCGTGGGGGTCAGTTACATGAATGGCTATGGTTCTCCTGCCCTCTGCGGCCAGGCAGGTAAATTACGTAAAGATTGCTGCATCAGAAGTGAGGAGGGAGCATGTCTATCACAGTACACTTGTTGATGGATACCTTAAAGACCATGTGTGTCTTTGACAAATGTACTGTACTAGTTGACAGGTGGGGCTACAAATGGTATGATCTGTTTCTTTTCTTTTTTTCTTTCAGGTGGTTTGTCTTTGTCCTGCAGTGATATGACCTGCAAGGCAGACGAAGTGTGTGAGATGAAGCAGGAGATACCCACCTGCATCAAGAAGCCAGCTGAGGCCGGGACCTGTTGGGCCCTGGGTGATCCCCACTACCGCACCTTTGACGGGCAATTCTACGACTTCATGGGCACGTGCACATATGTCTTTGCCAAGACATGTGCGGCAAACGACGTGCTGCCAGACTTCGAGGTCCTATCCCAGAATGAGAACAGGGGCAGCCTCAGGGTGTCGTATGTGGGCGTGGTTACGGTTAAGGTCTACGGCCTCACCATCACAGTGATGCGGACTGAGACTGGCCGTGTCAGGGTAAGACTGCTCCTCGGTTATCCACGCTGAGGCCATGACATTACTGTTTCCATGTAAACAAAGCCTAAAGATTTTGTTTTTAAAGTCTCCCAACTCTGATATGTAATATGATGAACATTGTGCTGATTGCGTTAATGCTGAGCCCTTTTGTGTTTTACATTTCTGTGATCAGATTGACTATGGCCTGTGGAATCTGCCTGTGCTTCTGAACGAGGGCAAGGTGGTCCTGTCCCAGATAGGTCGCTTTGCGGTCATTCAGACTGACTTTGGCCTGACCGTGAAGTATGACTGGGAACATCATCTAGTCGTCTCCCTGCCCGCCAGCTATGCTGGCAAGACCTGTGGCCTGTGCGGCAACTTCAACGGGAACCCCAACGATGACTACTCCACGCCGTTGGGCACGCAGGCGGGTGGGATGCAGGCGTTCGGGAGCAGCTGGAAGGTTCCAGGCCTGGTGAAGGACGCCCTGTGCTCAGACGAGTGTGTGGGAGGCTGTGATCGCTGCGAGAGCAACCAGATGAAGCTATTTGAGGGCGAGCTGTACTGCGGTCTGATTGGCCTAGTGGCCAAAGGCCCATTTAGCGGCTGCCATGCTGTTGTCCCCCCACAAGCCTACCTGGACAACTGCAAGTTTGACTTGTGCATGGGAGGAGGCCTCAGGATCTTCCTCTGTCGGGCTCTCGAGACCTACACCGAGGCCTGCCAGCAGGCTGGTGTCCAGTTCCGGGACTGGAGAGCCCTGGCACGCTGTCGTGAGTAACCTTTCGTTCATGAAACTGGGAGTTGTTCATCACCTGTTGCCTGTACTGACTGCCTTGTCTCCTCCTGTTCCTATAGCTTCCCAGTGTCCAGCCAACAGCCACTATGAACTCTGTGGGAGCCCCTGTCCTGCCACCTGTGCCGACCCCCACTGCCCCCACGAAATGTAAGGGTCCTTGTGTGGAGGCTTGCACCTGTAACATTGGCTTTGTCCTGAGTGGAGGGCAGTGTGTGCCCACTGCCAAATGTGGTTGCACCTACCAGGGTCGCAATGTCTCTGCCGGTGAGTCCTTCTGGGCTGACCAGACTTGCCGAAGACGCTGCCGCTGTGTGCCAAAGAGCGGGGCCGTGGAGTGCCAAGACACAGGTTGTCGGGCGGGACAGCAGTGCCAGGTCGTGGATGGCATTCGAGACTGCTACCCTGCCTCCTACAGCACCTGCTATGCCAGAGGCGACCCCCACTACCAGACGTTCGACGGTCACCGCTTCAACTTCCAGGGGACGTGTTTTTTACCAGCTGACTGGGCTCTGCTCCAGTGACCCTGGTCTGGTGCCCTTCCAAGTGTTGGCGCAGAACGACTACCGGGGTAGCAGGGTGGTGTCTTACACCAAGCTGGTAGAGGTCAAGGTCTACTCTCAAACCATCTCCATCAGCAAGGAGTACAAGGGCCTAGTCATGGTAAGCAAAATTGGCTTTTAGTCATGGGATACAGGATTCTAAATGGAACAATGTACTGGATCACTCCCAGTAAACAATTGATGAAGAAAATGACCAATTCCTGTATGATACATTTATCCCAGGTAAATGGAGAGTTGCTGAACCTGCCAGTGTCCCTGAGTGAAGGCCAGGTATCGGTCTACAAGAGCGGTTGGTACGCTGTGGTCACCACAAACTTTGGCCTCAAGGTCTCCTTCGACTGGAACAGCAACGCCTTCGTCACCCTTCCCAGCACCTACCAGGGTGCCGTCTGTGGCCTGTGCGGCAACTACAATGGCAAGCCCCAGGACGACCTCACACCCAAGAACGGAAAAGCTCCGGTGGACGCTCTGGAGTTTGGCGGCAGCTGGCTTGTGGAAGAGATCCCTGGCTGCGTCCATGGCTGTAAGGGCATCTGTCCCGACTGTGACGCGACCCAGAAAAGGGAGTACGAGACGGGCGACTTCTGTGGCCTCCTGAGGGACCCCAAGGGCCCGTTCAGGGACTGCCACAGCCAGGTGGATCCAGCGGGCTACTTTGAAGACTGTGTCTATGACGTGTGTCTGTACAAGGGCAGGAAGGACGTGCTGTGCCAGGCTCTCACTGCCTACGCCTCAGCCTGTCAGGCCACAGGAGCCAAGGTCTACAACTGGAGGTCGAGCCAGCTCTGTGGTGAGAGCTGTTCATTGAAACACCTTTTTTTAACCTTCCTCTTTATCCAAATTCTATTTATCCTCAACAGATGAGATCTCATTGATAATTGCTCCCGTCTCCCAGAGGTGCGTTGCTCGGCCAACAGCCACTACGACGCGTGTGCGTCCAACTGCCCCTGCCACCTGCAGCGGCCTGTTGTCGCGGCAGGGCTGCCAGGCCCAGTGCAAGGAGGGCTGCTCCTGTGACGAAGGCCACATCCTCAGCGGGGATGCCTGTGTACCTTTCCCCCAGTGTGGCTGTCTCCAAGGCGGTCGCTACTACCAGGTGGGGCAGGTGTTCTACCCTAATGGGAAGTGTGACAAGGAGTGCAACTGCACACAGGATGGACAGGTAGGGTATACAAAGACCGGCTCTTGACCAATCGATAATGAATCTCAATGCATCTCCAACAGGAAAACCAATTGGACCTTGTGTTCAGTGATTTGAGCAAATATCATCCCCAGGTGGTGTGTAAGAAGTTCTCCTGTGGGCCCAATGAGAAGTGTGAGGTGGTGGACGGAGTCCAGAAATGCCATCCGGTGGGTAAGGCTGTGTGCCGAGCCTCTGGCGACCCTCACTATTTCAGCTTGGATGGCCTGGCTTTCGACTTCCAGGGCACCTGCACCTATACCCTGGCCAAGGGCTGCGGGCTGGATGGCACCCAGCTGGTGCCTTTTGCTGTGCAGGTGGAAAACGAGTCTTGGAACAACCGGAAGGTTTCTGTCACCAAACTGGTGGCGCTGGAGGTCTACGGCTTCACCCTCATCTTCAGAAACAACATGTTTGGAGTCCTGGTGAGACGATACGCATCACTAACTGAAGTAGAATTATGACAAATGAATCCTTCAGGATTAAAGTGAATTGAAACCTAATTAAATGGAAGTGTGATGTTCGCAAATCATTGTGTGTCAAATGTTTCCTCAGGTGGATGGCGTGTTCAACAACCTGCCCTTGAGTTTGAATAATGGGGCTGTGCAGGTGTATAAGCAGGGCTTCCACTACACCATCTCCACAGACTTTGGCCTGCTTGTGACCTATGACCTCGTCTACCACGTCACAGTCACTGTGCCTGGCAACTACCGCGACAAGACTTGCGGCCTCTGTGGCAACTTTAACGGAAACCGCGCTGATGACTTCACCATGTCCGACAATCGTGTGACGAAGAATGTCAATGCGTTCGGGGCTTCCTGGAAGGTGCCCATAAAGGGTGTGGTGTGCGACAACGGCTGTTCTGGAAACGCGTGTCCGGTTTGTGACCCTCCGAAGAAGGCCGTGTTTGCAAAGCCCAGCCACTGTGGGATCATGACTGTTCCCAAGGGCCCCTTCGCAGCCTGCCACACTAAACTGGACCCGGTGTCTTACTTCAACGACTGCGTGTATGATTTGTGCGTCTCCGAGGGGGACGAGAAGGTGCTGTGTGACAGTGTGGCGGCCTACGCCTTCAACTGTCACATGGCAGGGGTGGACATCGACTGGAGGACTCCCTCCTTCTGTCGTGAGTGACGGTCCTGTTATGCCTTCTAGCAGGGGAAACCACAAACATGATTGACAGCATGGTGTCAGCTTCCTACGCTTCAGCATTGATTTTATTTTTGTAATGATTCTTCTGTCTGTTCCTCTTGCAGCCATGAAGTGTCCAGTTAACAGTCATTATGAGGCGTGTGCTGATGCCTGCTCTTCAGCCTGTCCTAGTCTGACTGATGTAGTGAAGTGCTCCAAGTGTTCTGAGGGCTGCGAGTGTGACGCTGGCTTCCTCTTCAACGGCCAGTCCTGCGTCCAGCAGAAGCAGTGTGGCTGCTATGACAACGGACGGACATACCTGGTAGAGATGGGGTTATTCTGGGGCGTCGTAAGGTTACAGTAACATGGGTCTTGAAGTTATAAAAGTTGGGAGTTTGTGTGAATGTGTATAACAATGACTGGATGTCCTTAATCATGTAACAAACTTCCTGTATGTGACCAGGCTGGTGAGGTGGTGTACGTGGGAGACTGCAGTCAGAAGTGCTCCTGTGACCCTCTGAAGGGTCTTGTCTGTGTGGCTCACTCCTGCCCCGCAAACACCAAGTGTCTGATCAAGAAAGATGTCAAGTCCTGCTACAACACAGGCAAGGGTCTTTTACTCTCATCTACTGTTATGGTGGTGAATACATCTCCCATCTTGAGGCTTTACGCGAATCGGAACATGGCACGTGTATATCGTTTTTAAATTGTAAAAGAAGAGGCTGTGGAACACTAACTGTCTTGACCCTCTGTAGATCTCTGTAAGGATGCAGGGTGTCGTGTGAAGGAGACATGTCTAGTGGAGAAGGGTGTGGCCGTGTGTGTTCCCCAGTACACCGGCATCTGCTGGGCGTGGGGGGACCCCCACTACAAAACCTACGACGGCTTCAACTATAACTTCCAGGGCACCTGTAGGTACATCATCTCTGAGACCTGTGGCGACCTGGCCGGCCTCACGCCCTTCCGCATCACCGAGGGCAACGACAACCGCGGCAACGCTGCTGTCTCGTATGTTAGAGAGGTCCATGTAGCTGTCTATGGATTCACTATCGCCATGCTGAAGAACCAGATAGGCCGAGTCGTGGTAAGGCTGTAACCTTTGAGTACCCTACTGTATATTTAAATTGTCTGTATATGTAATTCATACTATACTGCCTCTGCCCCTCAGGTTGATGGACAGGTGTTGAACTTGCCACTCAACCTAGGCCAGGTCACCGTGTACCAGTCTGGTGGCACTGCTGTCATACAGACTGACTTCAGCCTCCGCGTGTCCTACGACTGGAACTCGAAAGTCGTTGTGAAGTTGCCCAGCAGCTACTTTGCCAGCGTATGCGGCCTGTGCGGCAACTTCAACGGCAATGTTGGCGATGAGCTGCAGAACGCGAAGGGCAACACCATGCCCTCAGTGGTGGACTGGGCCAAAGGATGGAAGTCGGCCGACCAAGCAGACACTCCCTGTGCAGACACTTGCAAGGGGAAATGCCCAGAGTGTGAGGAAGGTGCCCGTAAGCTGTACCAGTCAGAAGACTACTGCGGGATCCTCACCGCCAAGGCCAAGAGTGTGTTCCAGGTGTGCTACCGCAAGGTGGACCCTCAGACCTTTATGGACAGCTGTGTGTACGACCTGTGTGTGACAAAGGGAGACAAGAAGATGCTGTGCCAGGCTCTGGCCTCATTCACAGAGCAGTGTCGTCAGGAGGGCATCGTGGTGAAGGACTGGAGGACACGGTTTGGCTGTCGTAAGTAAACCTTCTGGGGTGACCTAGAGCCTAACTGTTTAGCACCATGAATAGGGCCCAAATGTTTCTAATTCTACCCTCTCTCAGCGATGAACTGCCAGTCCAACAGCCACTACGACATATGCGCCAGCCCATGCCAGCCATCCTGCCCCTTTCCTGAGCAGAGCCCAACCTGTCCCGGCACTTGCGTCGAGGCCTGTGCGTGCGACGAGGGTTACGTGCTCAGCGCTGGCATCTGTGTGCTGGCGAAGACGTGCGGTTGCTCCTACCAGGGCCGCTACTACCAGGCCGGCGAGCGCTTCTGGGCCGACGAGGTGTGCGGGCGCCTGTGCGAGTGCGACACCGCCCTGGGCATGGTGGTGTGCCGCGTGGCCTCCTGCTCTGCCAACGAGAAGTGCAGCTTGGTGGACGGCAAGCGCGTCTGCAGCCCCGTCGGTTCTGCGACGTGCGTGGCAGCGGGCGATCCCCACTACCGGACGTTCGACGGGCGCCGCTTTGACTTCCAGGGGACGTGCGTGTACCAGCTGGTGGCGCTGTGCTCCGAGAGGGCTGATCTCGTCCCCTTTAAGGTGACTGTGCAGAACGATCACCGAGGGAGCATGGCTGTGTCCTTCACCAAGACCGTCGTCTTGACGATCTACGGGGTTGCCATCACCATCAGCAAGGACTACCCCGCTATGATCCTTGTGAGTTCTGAACGTGGGAGTAAACCAAACAAGCGCAGCCCTTTTACTTGTACGAAGAGGGGTACAGGAACGGCATTAGCAGTTGAGGACGATTTGGCAGTTTGGGTCATAATGTTCTGCATGTTAATTCATGGCGCTGTATTTAAATATCTATTAGCATTTGTGATCCATGCGGACTTAATTAAAGTAAGTTTTTTACTTAGTATTAGTTTGGATTAAAAAGCACTGGGGAATTATTACAGTAAATCTATAATCTCCTATAAATAATTCCCATACTCTGCCCCTTTCCTTCTCTCCTCGTCTCTTCAGCTCGATGGACAGATGTCGTCTCTGCCTCTGGACTTGAACGGTCAGCTCCGCGTGTTCCGTAGTGGCGCTGCGGCCGTGGTGGAGACATCCGCCGGCATCTCTCTGACCTTCGACTGGCGCAGTGTCGTGAGGGTCACTGTGCCCAGCACCTACCAGGGTGCTGTGTGTGGCCTGTGCGGCAACTACAACACCAAGCCCCAGGATGACATGGGCATGCGTGATGGCCAGATTGCCTCAGACCCTTCCAAACTGGGGGAGAGCTGGCGCGTGGGGCTGGTGCCAGGCTGTACCAGTGGATGCCAGGCAGGGTGCCAGGGCTGCTCAGACCCCCAGAAGGAGACCTTCAAGGGCCAGGCCTACTGTGGCATCATCACCAACAAGCAGGGGCCTTTCAAAGACTGCCACAGCCGAGTCGACCCCGCGGGCTTCTTTGAGGACTGCGTTTTCGACACCTGCCATTACCATGGTTACCGTGGTGCTGTGTGCGAAGCTGTTACAGCCTATGTGTCTGCCTGCCAGGCTCAGGGGGCCAGCGTGGGCACCTGGAGGACCCTCAACTTCTGTTGTGAGTCTGGCTTTGTTTTCTATATCTCGCCTTCCTCTAGTGGTCCCAACAGCATATGCACCTTCACAGCCTAACGGAGCCAAACCGAACAAGTGTTACACGTTTTTGACTCATCATATAAAGATTAAATCAACACCCGTCTGATCTCCATCTCTCCTCCTTGTCTCACTCCCCTCTTCCTTCTCTTCCCCTTTCCTCCTCCATCACGCAGCGTTGGTCTGTCCGGTGAACAGCCAGTACAGCCTCTGTGCCTCCGCTTGTCCTGCCACCTGCGCCAGCCTCTCCTCCCTTTCCAGCTGCAAGCGGCCCTGCACTGAGGGCTGCCAGTGTGACGAGGGCTACCTTCTGAGCGGAGAGGCGTGCGTGCCCGTGGCCAAGTGCGGCTGCTCCTACGGAGGGCGTTATTACAGGATGGGTGACGTCTTCTACTCGGAGGACAAGTGTCTGGAGCAGTGCAGCTGTGGAGAGAATGGTGCCGTGACCTGCCAGAAGGCTAGGTGTCGACCAGGGGAGGTCTGTAAGGTGGTGAAGGGGGTGCAGGCCTGCTACCCAGAGAGCCAGGCAAAGTGCGTGGCGTCAGGGGATCCCCATTACACAACGTTTGATGGGCGTAGATTCGACTTCCAGGGCACCTGTGTGTACACGCTGGCCAAGGTGTGTGACGATGCCAAAGGCCAGCTGAGCTCCTTCACAGTCACCCAGGGGAATGAGAAGTATGGCAACGGGAGAGTGGCGGTGACGAAGACCGTGGCTGTGGAGGTCTACGGTTACATTGTTAGCATTGAACAAGGGGTGCAATGGAGAGTTATTGTAAGTAGGACCTCACTGTACATGATGCATTTTGAAATTGAGCTTGAGCTCAACTTTCTGTCTGAGCCGTGCCCTCTTGTCTCCAGGTGGACGACGAGTGGATGAACCTGCCCCTGTCTCTGAGCGAGGGCCGTGGGACAGTGAGCCAGGAGGGCCGCAACATCATCGTACAGACCGACTTTGGTCTGCGGGTTCTCTACGACACAACGTACTACGTCGAGGTCGTCGTGCCCTCCACCTATCAGGGCAAGATGTGCGGCCTGTGCGGCGACTACGACAAAAACCCCGCAGACGACTTCCGCCTCCCTGGTGGCAAACAGACGAGAAACGTGGACGATTTTGGCAGCGCCTGGGCGGCGGACCTCCCTGGCTCTGTGTGTGGAGGCTGCGGCGGGCAGTGCCCTGTATGTGAACAAGCCAAAGCCGCCCTCTACGGCAGGCCCGACTCCTGCGGGATCATAACGGCCGCCGGTGGGTCCTTCCGGGCTTGCCACGGCAAGGTAGACCCAGCGCCGTACTTTGCCCACTGTGTGTATGACGTGTGTGCCCTGGAGGGAGACAGGGAGACCCTGTGTCAGGGCGTCCAGGCCTACGCCATCGCCTGTCAGCACGCCGGGGTCCAGATCCTGCCCTGGAGGAGCGCCTCTTTCTGCCGTGAGTCCTGGCCTCTTTTCCCCCCCACTTCATCCTTCACATTCTCCTTCCTTACCACTCTTTTCTCAAGAGCCAGTGAAGTCGATATCATGATGACTTTCTCCTACAGCTGCCACATGCCCAGCTAACGGACACTTTGAGCAGTGTGCCGACACCTGCGCCTCCAGCTGCGCCAGTCTGATGTCCCCCTTCCCCTGCTCCGACACCTGCTTCGAGGGCTGCCTGTGTGACGCGGGCTTTGTGTCTGATGGCGACAAGTGCGTTTCCATGGAAACATGTGGGTGCATGCATGAGGGACAGTACCTACAGGTGAGGCTTTGCCTACTTTTAATCAATCCCTACTCCTCCAGACACTTCCTCACATGGAAATTGTTACAGGATGTACATTGATGAACAAAAGGGCCATTGCTGTCACATCAGTCTATGATGTCTAACTCTTATATCATGTGCATTTCCAGGTGGGTCAGACAGTCGTGAACAAAGACTGCAACTCCAAGTGTTTGTGTCAGGCCTCTGGGGTGGTGAAATGCCAGCGGGTGTCCTGTGCCAGAGGAGAGGTCTGTGATGTAAGGGACGGGGTAAGAGGATGCCTTCCCAAGCAGGGGCGCTGCCTGGTCAGCCCTGTGGCCCACCTGACCTCCTTCGATGGCATGGTGGGGGCGATGGGAGGCCTGGGGGCGTTCGAGGTAGCCTCCCTGTGTGACCAGGAGCCTGCGGTCTGGTTCCGTGTTGTGGTGGACGTGCGTGTGTGCAGCAAAGGAGCAGCTCCCGGTGTGGCCACTGTCTACGTGTTCTTCAAGGACGTCACTGTCACAGTGAACAGCTACCACCTCGTCTGGGTGAGGCAGATATGGCGAGGCTATGGGAGATGTGGGGTAGCTACTGAGGGGTATGGAAAATCAAAATGAGCAGATTGACTAGACAGGATTAAGTGGCTGGATTGTGAAAGAGATACTGGCTGGAGAGTAGAGGTGTCATCTGTTATTCTCCCCCGCCCCCCTCAAGGTGAATGGCAGGAAGACGTCCCTTCCCAGCACGTTGGCCGATCAGTTGACTGTCCACGTTTCTAACAGGATGGTTGTCATTGAGAGGTCTTCCTCTGTGCGTGTCACCTACTCCATCTCCCAGGAAGTCATTGTAACTGTTGGTAACCACCTGGCCGGCAAGGTCTGTGGTGCCTGTGGCAACTACAACGACAACTCCAAGGATGACCTCAAGACTGCAGATGGAGCACCCTCCATTGATGTGTCTGTGATCGTTGGGTCCTGGAGGGCCGGGGACTTCTCTGACTGGTGAGTTTGGGGATCCATGTTTAGTAAGCCTGTACTGAGGTTTGTTTCTGGATATATAAAAAAATGCTAACTCAATAACTGAGCCCATCGTAGCATAGGATAATATAATTTAAAGAGTCAGCAGTGTTTCTCCAAGTTTTATCTTGAACTTGTTTCCATCTGTAAAGTATACGGATACCAGTGACTAGTGATGTGTCGTTAGTGAACGATTCGTTCATTTTGAACGAATCCTTACAAGGACTCGCGAGTAACCAGTCCTCTCAGAGTGGTTCTTTCATTTTC
Organism: Mallotus villosus; assembly: GCA_903064625.1. Lineage (NCBI taxonomy): Eukaryota > Metazoa > Chordata > Actinopteri > Osmeriformes > Salangidae > Mallotus > Mallotus villosus. The sequence continues at coordinate 30,429 of CAEFZP010000254.1, read as the reverse complement.
TCGTGGCCGCGCATCGGGACTGTTGCATAGGCTCGTCCAACTACACATAAATGATTCGTTAATTTCACAACTCTGTCTTTCTACGATTCTTTTTTCACGTGACCAGCATTGTATTTTTTAGTAGAGGAAACAGTTTCCTCATTCCCTTTTGCGTGGTCGCTGTTTTAGTAAGACGTGAATGATATTTGCTCAAGTCATCATACTGACTGGTTTTGTTATTTTCACTTTACATTTACACTTACAGTTTAGTGCAGTGATAATTAAATGCGAGTGTGATAATAAATGACCAAATCACACAAACTGTCATGATACATTATTTTAATGCAGGAATTTCTTTTAAAATAGTATCTGCTGGTGCACATGTCATGCACTAACCTACATGAGAATATGATATATTCTTTGAATATTACAGTGGACGGATACACCAACCCCCTCAAAAAAAGTTTATTTCATTTTAATGAACGAGATTCAAAGATCCGAACTTCCCATTACTAACAGTGACAGCTGACATTCTCCCAAACCACCATTAGTCAGTGTTTTACAGATGACAACTGTTGTGTTTGCTGCCTGTGTTTACCATGTTGCACGCCATGTGCATCAGAGTGGGAAATGTTTTTAGTGAATGAGAATGTGTTTAGAGTTTTGCCAAACGTGTCTGATTTGACACGTTGGTTTAGTTCACAGACCATTTGATTCAGAGAATGGGGTTTCGTGTTTTAGCAATTGTGAAACTAATTCAAGATCGCAGTCTTCAATGTTGCGTGTGTTTTCTGGTGAGGGGAGTTATTCGTGTGGGTAGCCTGCTCTCCATGGCTGTATTCTTTAACTGTCTCTGAAGTGCCAATCATAAAAATTATTCTTCTGCTGTATTGTAATGGGGGGTATTGTCCATCTGTTTTGAGTGCCTCCCTTCAGTTAGTCATCCTTCAGCTTGGATGAATGTGTCTGACTTGGCTGTCTACCAAACACCTTGGACCTGATCTATAATGTTCATCTTTCTTTCCAGCGGCCTGTAGAAGATGAGGCTCCAACAGCATACCAAGTCTGACTGTCCTTGTCCACTTCAATGCCAGGAGGATGTTGATGGTGGTGATTGGGTCACTGCATTGGGAATGTTGTATGCAAGAATAAATGCTGAAACCTGCTAAATGTTTCCATTTCAAATTACTCCCATTTCTGTAATATACAAGTTCATTACTAATACGTTGTAATCGATAGACTGTTTTACTGACTAATAACACTTTAATCGACTTGGTGTCTGCAAAAAAACAAAATAAACTAGAGGGTACAATTTCTGGGGAAATTGTAGGGTGTGCTTGCTTGCGTCGGTTGCAGGTGGGTCCGTCCCCTCAAGTTTTTCCCTTCTAGTGATATTTTGAGGCATTTAGCCTCATATTGCCTAATTCATTAAGGACACCCTTTGAAACGAGCTACTGTAACAACGTTGTAACTTGTAACTCGTAACTAATATTTCAGATGGAATCACGATTCAAATGGTACTGTCTGCTAACTGAAAATATACCCCCAAAAACGTTAATAAGTTTGACATTAATTTAGGGGGAAATGGCTAATTCAAAATAATTTTGCTAGAGGCAAGCTGGCTGCTGTTGTTTTTCACCTTATTCCGCCCCGCCCACCTATTTTAGTTCCGTTGTATTCGAACTGCCTGTTTGCCGGGGGTTTCATTCAATTCAATGGAAAAGTCCCGTTGCTAAAACATTATATAAGGTCACCAATACACCCTGTCACTGGATGGCTTGAAAACGACTTTTAAGTGTTTATATAATTTGTTTGCCGGTCAGATCGCTGCTCTGCTTTGCTGCTATGAGTAGGCGTTACATTAGCCACAGACATAAGATGTTCTCACGATTTCACTGCAGGGCATATTTGCTATACATTGTTTGAAAGCTTAAGCCTGCTATTAGCCATAAACTGCAAATGTATGAGTGACAAATTACACAAATTGTGCTGTAATAATAAATAGTAACAACTTTTTCATCGAGAGTCTTTGGTAGAAGCTTTATTCAACGTGTTAAAACTTGCATGAGTGCACTAATGCACTAGTAATCTTCCCTCGTATCTAATGGCAATTAGAAAGACGCATCTATTAACTAATTTGATTGCTGCGTTGTTTCAAAAGCTTTACATTACATTTAGATGCACTCGGACCACTTCTTTCCATGGTCAAAACAATCAAAAGACAGGGTCTGATTGCGTTTTCTCCAGTTGTTATGGCAGCCACTAACTGCACAGTTGACGCTGGCAATCTTTATTAGCCTTAAATGTGTACCAAAGCTTGTTTAAGACGTTCTCTTATAGTACTGTTTTAAAGCGGAAAGTATACAAACAGGAAATGAGTACGCGGATGGCCGTGCCCATCGCGACTTCCGGAATAAGGTGAATAGCCACACTTCACTGATTGTTTGAAAGCGCCAGAAATGAGGACCGTACTACACACTGCCAGTGGGCGACCGAGTCTGACTGAGGCTAACGTCTCACTGAAATTCCAAGTTTTACACAAATCACAATACTGACCCTATCCAAGTCATGTAATTATTATAATCGGATGGTGGCTACTAAAGTGTAATTATTTGCTTTTCATATTATATATTTAAGTATAAGCAATAAATTCAGATTGTGAATCTACCTGAGTCTCGGCAGCGATTTCGGACTTTTTGCTCGTCTCCCCCTGCTGGATCGACGAGGAACACATTTCCAGATGCAGGTTCGAAGAACTAAAGAAAAATGTCTGGTTCACTAGATTTTGCATATAAGATTATAGTGCAACAATTTAGATATAGGTATTCTAAAACAAGCTTACCAAAAACCTCCAGTGCTCGTTGCTCACATTCACAAAAGATATGACTGCATCGTAGTCTGTAAAAGTCACCTGAATGAAGAGAACATTGGCAAACGTGACATATTCAAGTAGGCCTACAAGAAATCTACGGAGAAATTCAAGAGTTCTAGCTTGTTTAATGCATGTTAATTGGCATGCATGAAGTTGTAATTATTGCGTTTTAATTGTAGACTAAATACTAAAAGAGACTAAAAGTGCCACAATGATTTAAATAAATACACCATTAAATAATTACTTAAATGTGTCAATTAATTAAAAGTCGATTGCATAATACATTTACATTTCACAACGATTCGATTGCATAATACATTTGCACAACAACGTGTTGCAATGCTTCATGAATTGTGATATCTGTCAAACTCGCCCATCCAAGTCAGTGGGTGGGGCTAGCGCGAATCTAGTCTGATCCATCGCGTTGGTCTGAAGTAGATTGCCTGGATGAGGATGTGAGGACCTGCTGACCCAGAGCATGTAGCGAGTAGGCCTACAGCAGAGGAACATTCTATCATCGGTGTTCTTGCCCAGTCCGAGGTAGCGACGCTACGTTTCTAAACACATCAACATACCTTACTTAGCAAATGACTAGCTAGACTAGGTGTAGGCTAGGCCTAGTCGGCATTAGAAGGGAATTGCTTCCCCCAAAAAATGCCAGAAAACGAAAGCAGTCTAGCCTTTTGCTGACGCCTGTCTAGATTATCTATTCGAAATAACTGGAGAAAGGCTGTGCTAGATACAGGATGTGTTAGCATTGCTAATAACTTTTACCGACAAAATCATACAGCTTGCGGTTCTGATGAACATAACTAAGGTCGGAACGCACCTCTTTTCAGCAACAGCTTCATAGCAAATCCTGCTTTACATATTCCCAGGTTTTTAAAAACCGTCCTTGGTGAAATGGTTCGCGCAACTGCACAGAGATCTTCTATGCTACGGTATAAACAATCAGCCATAACCGTCTAGTCAATGTTAACTAGACTCAAGATCATCTGTTTTTCATTGGTGATTTGCAAGGAATGTAAGAACAGCTAGATAGCGAAAACACCTATACTGTAGGCATGTAAGCTAGTTTAGCTTGCTAACGCAAGAGCATGAATGTGTTATGATTTAGCCTAGTTTATTGTCAATCTAGTCAATCTGTTGAAAACTGTGTTGTGTAGACACAATAGATTTATTTGTACGTTTTTATTTCAAGTCGCCACCTTCTTGTTTCATTGAGTGCTGTTGGCCGTCTTTGCTCCGCAGCTTCGCTCGTTGTAAACCAACCAATCAGCGCACAGCTCATCTAAATACCAATGATATAAGGGAAAACGCTAGCGTTTTTTCCCGGGGAAAAAAATGCTGGATGTAAAAGAGGGTATAAAACAGCACCCGGGCCATTTTCAGCCAAACCAATGTTACATACCCTATTCGGAGACCTGTTCCTCTTTCAAAGTTAATGCGCTGTCAATGTCTTCTAAAACAGAGTCGATGGCAGAATCATCACATCTCAGCTCTCCAGCGGTAGCCATGTTTGTTGAAAACAAATTCAACTCAAGCGCTCTTTTGTGGTTGATTACGTTACTGTGGATCATCTGTCCATCATCGTATAAAGCCCGCCCTGACAATTTGATTGGTCTGAACAGCTCCTGTTAGGAATAGTGTTTTCCCGACCGAGCCCCCCCAGACCTAGCCTGGTCCTAACCAGACTCTCGTACATTTCATTTGTACAGAGAGTCTGGCTTCTTTGCGCCATTGACAAACGTTGACTTCCTTGTAGGTGGGTACTCTGTTGAAGTTTAAAACTATTGGATCTGCCCAGAGCCACTCTGATCTGCCATAACCAATAGCTAGCGTTCGCCTTAGCCAACTCCTTCACCACTACTGTAACGGAGCTAGCTGTCGTAGCTGGAAAATCAAACTTTCCCGAACCCCGTGGGGAGAAGGGCCACAACATCATGGCCACCAAGACCTATTACAGAAGCAAAATCAAAATTGAGTGGAAGTACGTAGGTGGGCAGAGCCAGGCTACCCCAGACCCAACTTCCCGACCAAATTATTTTGTGGGCGGGATAAATTTGGCTGGCACCCAGGCTAATTGAGAACTACACCTGCACTGAAATGATTGAGCAGGAATAATTTGTTTCCCATGCCAGACTCATTTAACACCACCTGTAGGTATGCTTCAATAGCCTGAAAATACTTTGAGAGAAATTTAAGAGAAATGTCTTAATCAATTAAAGAAGATTCAGACCTTTGTTGAATGTACTGTATCATGTAAAAACGGTATTGTGATATGAAATCCCTGCAATCAACACATAGCCTTTTAAATGTAGGCACTTACTGCCAAATGACTAAAATGCCAATGTAAATGTACATATAATTCTTGTTGAACAGGTATATATTACAATGTAGCAATCAATCATTTACCTCCCCAGCCAGCCAACTGTGTGGCTTCAGAGTCTTAAATTCACTGTGGTGCAGGGTGTAAGACACCTTTGTATCTACAGCTGACTGGATCTTTGCCACCACTACACCATTGTCTGGCCTCTTCCAGAGAGACTTCACCTGTATCACATGGACACTTTCCAGTGTACAGTACAATATTTTGCTAAATCTGAGAAAATATTTTTATTTCCTACCTGTTTAGATGTATTTGTAGAGGTGTTCTGGCTTTGGGTCAAGTGAACGTGGCCTGTTTGCTTATGATTATCCTGCAGTCCACATAAAATACATATAATTATTTTAACACTATCATGAATCCTGTATCCATTGAGGCTTCCATTTTATACAGAATAAAGTAATCTGTTTATATTCTTAACATTATTTTCCAAGGTAATACAATACATTTTAAAACATAATTATTAAATACAATTTTAAAATACCTTTTCGGGCTCACAGTAGGCACTGGACTATACTTTATCTTTTTTTTTAGGAGCAGAGATTTGGGATGGGGCATCAAAATATTTAGTTATTTTGGTTGCACCTGTGCTTGACCATTTGGCCTACTGCTCCTCCCAGTGGTCCATGGATTCTCTTACATGTTCCATTGGTCTTTCCAGCATCTCCCGCATGTTTTTCCTCAAAATGTGCTCCCTGTACCCCCCTGGAAGGGATGTATGTTGCTTCCTAATGAAGGCTGCAGGTCTGAGGCTACGTTCTTTCCGCAGGATTTAATTTTTAACTATCCCAAACCACTGCAGACATCCCAAGTCTCCCGGAAGGTCCAAGGTGAAGGGACCACCTCCCGGATTTGAGTCTCTGCAGGTTGGGATGTCTTCCACTGCTCCACGTAGGTGTTTGTCTCCCTTGTCTTGTGTGGTATCAGTACTTTGTTATTACCCAAGACATACCTTTGGAGGTCACCTAAGAGGACACCACCCCAGAGGGGAAAAAGCTCTCCCTCACAGCCCACATCGCTGCTGTCTCCCGGTCGTGTAGATTCACCCTCTACAACATCCGGAAGATCAGGAGATACCTGTCTGAGCACTCCACCCAGCTGCTGGTCCAGGCACTTGTCCTCTCCAAGTTGGACTACTGCAACTCGCTGCTCGCCGGGCTCCCAGCATGCGCAACCCGCCCTCTCCAGAGGATTCAGAACGCAGCGGCCCGTCTGGTCTTCAACCTACCCAGACGCTCCCATGTTACCCCGCTCCTCGTCTCCCTTCACTGGCTGCCCGTCATGGCCCGTATCAGATTCAAGACCCTGGTACTGACCTTCCTATGGAGGATTATCGGGGCCATAACTAAATAAATAAATAAATACATAAATAAATAAATGAATGGTTAAATACTTGGATAAATAAATAATTAGATAACAAAATGAGACACTAAATATATAAATGTTACATGTACTCCTGTGTATATATATATCACATTTATTTATTTATACTTACATTTTGTTATTTATACTTACATTTAGTCATTTATACTTACATTTATCCACGGTGTAACTTGCTTGCTGCTAAATAAATCTGTCGTCACCCGTCACCAAGTCAGGGGGCGGGTTAAAGCCTCTGATTGGTGAATGAACAGTATTACACACGAGGTAGGCTCAACCAGTCGATCGAGCTCTCTTCGATCCAGAGGGATCCTACTCTATCGTCTCATTGTGCGATACTGCAAAATGTGGTACTAAGTAAATACAGGGCCAGTATTGCCAATACCAATACCGATGTATTTACTTTCATGTCGGGAAAAGCAATGCCTCATAATTTATTAAGTGAATGCATCATCAATATGAACATTTGAATGAAAATACAAAATTAGAATTTTCATGATCATTGAATAATTTTTCCTTTAATTAATTGTTCATGATTATGATCATAATAAAACACAGGACGAAGAGTTTTGTCTAAAATACTGTTATTATAGTGTGCTGCCGAGCAGTATCCTACTGCACGTGCACGCCGGCAACAACTCACAGCATAGCACGGGAAGGGGCAAAGTGAGCTTGAGCGAAGTTACAGGAGTGGTGTTTGCACAACCACTATGATGTAAAGGGAGTTGTGTAGGCTGTAGAGAAGATACATTGAAACTCAAGTAGCCTATCGATCTCATCTCGCCAGTATCAATCAATACTAATACCAACGTTGGTATCGATAGCCTACTTTAGATCGATTTACCCAATCCTATGCTGTACCATCTCGCGGAGGATCGTGAACACATTTTCATAGATGTCTGTACACATTTTCAATGATGTCTATGTCAGCCAGGGCCAATATCATTGCTATAATTTCAGCGAAGCTCTCAATATTATGTAATAAAAAATGTGAATTGGCAGTTGCCTCCATCTCTTCAGCTACAGCCAACATTTCGCCTACTGTAGCATGCAATATTTCATTTATTGAATCTGCACCGGGTGCTGCCATCTTGAATTAGTCAAAAGCAGTCGATTCAAGTTGAACCACCAATCAGAGGGTTTAACCCGCCCCCTGACTTGGTGACGGGTGACGACAGATTTATTTAGCAGCAAGCAAGTTACACCGTGGATACATGTAAGTATAAATGACTAAATGTAAGTATAAATAACAAAATGTAAGTATAAATAAATAAATGTGATATATATATACACAGGAGTACATGTAACATTTATATATTTAGTGTCTCATTTTGTTATCTAATTATTTATTTATCCAAGTATTTAACCATTCATTTATTTATTTATGTATTTATTTATTTATTTAGTTATGGCCCCGATAATCCTCCATACCTTCCGAGCGGTGAATGGGACTGCCCCCGACTACATCAAGTCTCTCCTCCAGCCCTACACCCCCCTCCCGCCACCTTCGGTCCTCCTCTGACAACCGTCTGGTGGTCCCACCGCTCAAGACCGCCCGGTCCCAACACAAGCTCTTCCCCTGTCTGGCCCCCCAGTGGTGGAATCAACTCCCCACCTCCATCAGAGACACTGACTGTCTCCCCACCTTCAAGAATAGGCTCAAGACACACTTGTTCCGGGAATACAACGGTACCTAGGAAAGATCTGCTGGACATGATGTTAGTTTCTCCCAGGATCAGAAGGACTCTTACTTAGAGACCTGCTGCTCTTGCTGGTTAGCTGTAACTGATTAAACTGTTGTTTGCTTTTCCACAGGTACACTCGTGCACTTTTAAGGTTCATGTTGTTCAATTGTAACTTGTTTAACTCCATGCTCTTATGATTCTTCCCTTTGGCACTTATTGTTGGTTTGTTCACAATGTACGATCCATGTTTGACTACTTGCAATGTTGGGGATATCTCGTTGTTATGACCAGTGACCTATGCACTATTGTAAAGCTCTCTCTTGGAAGTCGCTTTGGATAAAAGCGTCTGCTAAATGAATAAATGTAAATGTAACAAGTCCAAGGTAATCGGCAAACAGCACCTCTTACAGCTGTGGGCAGTAATAGATGTTGCCCTGTGCTCCTTGGGTCATCCCTGCTTCCACATCTTCTATAGATTTGTCAAAGACACTTCTGAACTCCTTTGTGAATGGAGATTTTGAAAGGATGGTGTTTAAGTTTGGTGGCATCTGGATGTCAATTGCCTCCCCTTTAACCTCACCGCCATTATCTAATGTTTCTGTAATTCTTCTTGGAAATTAGATTTTGCAGCTTGGCTACACTCTTGCTCACTGTTTTGCTCATGTGCTCTGCCATGAAGAACACACACGTGGAGACAGATATCCAGGCTGGTCTCAAAGGATGTACAGTTTAACAACTGTGCAAACGTGTACACAGCAAACTCCTTTAGGCCCTTGTCAGCTGTTTTCCTTCCAAAAGACCCTGAGACTGCCTTGATGATGTGAGCCGAACAGAGGTGGATGATTGTTCGATGTTTGACGTCTTTCCTTGACAGCTTCTTCATGAGGGTTTGGTGAGCCTTTTCCAGATAGTAAAGAATGTACAATACATTACAGCACAATACATGAACTGTCATCACCAGCTGCATCACGGGCACTGCACCTTCTATAATTCCAGACATCTGTGTGCCACCAATTCTATCAAGGGCTATCAATATTTGTGGCTTCTTAATCACTGAATGCATCATAGCACAAGAACAATGTTCGTACTACTTTATAAAGGATGCATGTCTTAAAGAATATATTGTGCTTATTAACATTATACATTGTGCTTATTAAAGTAATGTTTTATGAACTTAGAAGTTTGCTTAGGCTTAAACATTGTGTCTCACTCAGGGTGGGGGGAACAGGCTGTATTTTGTGTCCTAATCTCTTCATTTTAGGAGCAACCTTGAAGCCGGGCTGAGATGGCACAGGAGCGTGGGGCGCGCCAGCAAGAACAACTCCCGCATGAGAAAGCTCAACCCTCTTTTGATCATTTTGTATGACGGCACTGTAGCCTATAATATATCCTGGGGCAGGGACAGATAGCCAGTTGGACTTCGTGAACCAGCCCTAACATTGTTGCGGTTAGGGAAACGTAGACAACCCCAGAGCTCTGTACTTGATTTCCAACTGCTGCATTAAAGCTGATATTATCGGACCTCTGCGACTCCAGACCACTCTTTCTAGAACACAGACTTGTGTCATTGAAAACTAGCATTACATAGGCCTATTGGAATAGACACAAAGAATCTCAACCCTTCAATAGGCACTTACATTCTCTTTGTTGAAGGCTAGCACTACACTTTGTATTCGGGCCGAACTGTAGTCAGTCGCCACTTGACTGACTCTGATGGATGTAACTTTACTCATCTTTGCAATAGTCTGCATTAGCCAAAAGGTTACATTTGGAATGGTGTGGTCATTTCTCACCATTTCTGTGACTGGAAGAGGGGGCCTGTCTCTTCCCTCTCCTGGCAAAGCAAGACAGTAATAGAACACCCTTTTATTCGGATTTGGAAACTTGCTCACAATTCCACCAGTCTGTTGCAAAGGACTGATGGTTTGCCCTGTTAGACTGCACGTGAACAACCCTTTCGTTGCTGCTGGGTCATGCTGTTAGTGCATGCACCCTTCATGGCTCTAATTGACAGCCAATCGGAGTGCAGTTTGGGGATGCTCGCGCTGATGGTACCCAGTGGCGGGAATAGAGGAGTGGACTGTGGGTGCGGACATTTGCGGAGCTTTCAAGTTTATAGTGTAGCGTGCAAAAGAGTGTTGTATCGTGTGCGTTCAGATACCTGTAAGTATTATGTATAGTATGTATAATGCTTCTTGTTATGTCTATTTATGTTGTTAGGAGCCTGTGTGTTAGACACGGTATGGAAGTGGTTGATGAGTTTTATGATGACGGTGTTGTGGCTACATTATACATGCTAACGTGATCGTTGTTAGCCCACTAGGGACGTGTTTACCACAGAGTTTTTTAGCTAGATATAACTATCTACGTGTATAATGCAGACAGTATTGTCACTGTAATGTTATTAATATTGATTAAGAGTATGGTGCTATCATTAATGTGAAGTAGTCACTAGCATTATATATTGAGATGCCCTTTTGTTGTATGATGCTAAGTATTTGTTGTATTCTGTTTCTTTGCAGAACCACACATACATACAAACATACAACTATACATACACCAAAAACACACACAGAAAGCAAATATAACCAAACATCATTCCTCAACTGTACAAAAAATTGCACCTTGGATCTGTACCTCATCAGGCATTTTAATCGGATGCACCAGTGACTTCTAACATGAACTGACCAGAGAACATACGTCTCCACAACAAGTCGCATCCAAGAACAAAGGGACAGGTTTGCAGTGGCGTAGACAATGCTCAGTCCCATCTCAGTGTAAAGGTGCACAGTAAATGGGTCTACCTGCAAAAGCTGTATGTAGCCGGGACAAAAGGAATATCCACTATCCGATTCCCGCATGAACCTATGAGTCAAAAGGATGTTCCAAGATTACGTTGTCATGCAGACGTTTGCCGCGCCGGATTTCAGAGCCAATAGCTTTCAGTACATCTTTGGTTAGGGTTTGGCTCATATTTCCTGCCATCAACTCATTCAGTGGAGTTTTGCTCATTTTAGAATAGTAGACGTTACTTACTCCTTTATAGAGTGCTTTGGATATTTTGCCCCTCTTTTTGTCATTTTTGTATTTTTATATTGTAAATTAGGCAGCTTATATTTTATTGTATATTTTATTTTAATTATAATTCCACTTTAGTATAGACAGTATAGTTATATAGTATAGTTATTTAGTATAGATAGTCCACATATTTAAATTTAAGGTTACTATATGTTTATTGTATGCACCTTCCTGCCAAAGCAAATTCCTTTTCTGTGCAAACTTTCATGGCCAATAAATCCCTTTCTGATTCTGATTCTTGAAGTATGTGGCAGGACGTGCTTTTAAAGATGTCTTATTATGGATCACTTTGCCTCTCCGATTCACCAGGACATTTACAGTCTCACCTTTTTGGGGTTTATTTTGTGTGGTGAACATATAAGTTGCTCTACATTCTTTTAAAGGAGCATACTGCTTTGATAATCAGATATGGGGAACACTTCTTCCGACTGTGCTTCAGTTTGATGTGCTGATACTTGAATAACAGGACAGCATGGTTTTTTCCCCTGAAGCATTTATATAACATATCTGTCCATGGCCTTCACAGCAGATGGTTGCCAGGTAAAGGTTTTATGTTGTCCCATTTTTTTTCCGTCTATTTCGATGGAAAATTTATTTGGCACTTGTCAGAAATATTAATCTATCAAGCATTGCACAGTCAGTCGGTGAACAAGTTAAGAAAGCTTTATTGCTTGCGGCCACAAGGAGACAAAAACATCACACGCCATGGTGCTACAAGTTTGTCTGCTAGCGTGTTGCGTTAGCTAGCTATTTAAACACAATGCGTTCTAGACTCTTATTGGCTAAGACAAAGCATCTTTTGTTCCATGACTTCTTCATTGGCTCCTCTCCATAGACCTGGCGCGCGTGTGTGCTTGCGTGTTTGAGTGTGTGCATGTGTGCTCTTTGACCCCTGTAAGCCTCCCCCACTTCTTTTATGGCCTCTCCAGAAAGATAGTGGTCAAGCCCAGGTCCCCTTGTTTATGTAAGCCTAGTGTTACCCAGAGTTCAGATTTGGGGTTAGGCCTCTTTGCACACAAGGAATATTGTAACACAGAATCATTCTTATACAGGATAAATATGTAACTTTTTCCCACAACTTGTTTAAGCTTTCTACATGTTTTTTTCACTATTGACCTTCTCTCCACTCTTTATCTTTTGCCTTTCCAGAATCTGTTTTTTATCCTCCTCAAACTCCAAAGACCTACTGTCCTCATGGCTGTCCTTGACAATAACCTTGTCCTTTGGAACCACTACACTCTCCACCATCCTCAAGTCTACACTCTTGTGAATATATGCCCCCCAAAACGTAAATAAGTTTGACATTAGCGCCGGAAATGAAAACGTTTCTTTTGACTAAGTTTAGCTGTGGCATCGAAGACAGTACACACCATAGATAGTCCTGACTGAGGCCAATATCAAAACAAGACGCAGTCTCAATCAAATTCTTCAGCTAAAGGTATTGCGATTGCGAAGACAGCCAGCGGGTCAGCATATTTGTGTGATGTGTAAAACTTGGACTTTGAGTGAGACCGCATCTTGTTTTGACGTTAGCCTCAGTCAGACTCGGTCGCCCACTGGCAGTGTGTAGTACAGTCCTCATTTCCGGTGCTTTCAAACAATCAGTGAAGTGTGGCTATAGCAACAGCAGCCAGCTTGCCTCTAGCAAACTTATTTTGAATTAGCCATTTCCCCCTAAATTAATGTCAAACTTATTAACGTTTTTGGGGGTATATTATCAGTTAGCAGACAGTACCGTTTGAATCGCGAATCCATCTGAAATACTAGTTACAACATTGTTACAGTAGCTTGTTTCAAAGGGGGTTTGCTTGTTTCAAAGGGTGTCCTTAATGAATTATGCAATACGAGTAGGCTAAAGGCCTCAAAATATCACTAGAAGGGAAAAACTTGAGGGGACGGACCCACCTGCAATAGACGCAAGCAAGCACACCCTACAATATCCCCAGAAATGGTACCCTCTAGTTTATTTTGTTTTTTGCAGACACCAAGTCACTTAAAGTGTTACTCAGTAAAACAGTCTATGGATTACAACGTATTAGTAATGAAGTAATGAATATTACAGAAATGAGAGTAATTTGAAATGGAACCATTTAGCAGGTTTCAGCATTTATTCTTGCATACAACATTCCCAATGCAGTGACCCAATCACCACCATCAACATCCTCCTGGCATTGAAGTGGACAAGGACAGTCAGACTTGGTATGCTGTTGGAGCCTCATCTTCTACAGGCCGCTGGAAAGAAAGATGACCATTATAGATCAGGTCCAAGGTGTTTGGTAGACAGCCAAGTCAGACACATTCATCCAAGCTGAAGGATGACTAACTGAAGGGAGGCACTCAAAACAGATGGACAATACCCCCCATTACAATACAGCAGAAGAATAATTTTTATGATTGGCACTTCAGAGACAGTTAAAGAATACAGCCATGGAGAGCAGGCTACCCACACGAATAACTCCCCTCACCAGAAAACACACGCAACATTGAAGACTGCGATCTTGAATTAGTTTCACAATTGCTAAAACACGAAACCCCATTCTCTGAATCAAATGGTCTGTGAACTAAACCAACGTGTCAAATCAGACACGTTTGGCAAAACTCTAAACACATTCTCATTCACTAAAAACATTTCCCACTCTGATGCACATGGCGTGCAACATGGTAAACACAGGCAGCAAACACAACAGTTGTCATCTGTAAAACACTGACTAATGGTGGTTTGGGAGAATGTCAGCTGTCACTGTTAGTAATGGGAAGTTCGGATCTTTGAATCTCGTTCATTAAAATGAAATAAACTTTTTTTGAGGGGGTTGGTGTATCCGTCCACTGTAATATTCAAAGAATATATCATATTCTCATGTAGGTTAGTGCATGACATGTGCACCAGCAGATACTATTTTAAAAGAAATTCCTGCATTAAAATAATGTATCATGACAGTTTGTGTGATTTGGTCATTTATTATCACACTCGCATTTAATTATCACTGCACTAAACTGCAAGTGTAAATGTAAAGTGAAAATAACAAAACCAGTCAGTATGATGACTTGAGCAAATATCATTCACGTCTTACTAAAACAGCGACCACGCAAAAGGGAATGAGGAAACTGTTTCCTCTACTAAAAAATACAATGCTGGTCACGTGAAAAAAGAATCGTAGAAAGACAGAGTTGTGAAATTAACGAATCATTTATGTGTAGTTGGACGAGCCTATGCAACAGTCCCGATGCGCGGCCACGAGAAAATGAAAGAACCACTCTGAGAGGACTGGTTACTCGCGAGTCCTTGTAAGGATTCGTTCAAAATGAACGAATCGTTCAGTAACGACACATCACTAGTCACTGGTATCCGTATACTTTACAGATGGAAACAAGTTCAAGATAAAACTTGGAGAAACACTGCTGACTCTAAATTATATTATCCTATGCTACGATGGGCTCAGTTATTGAGTTAGCATTTTTTTATATATCCAGAAACAAACCTCAGTACAGGCTTACTAAACATGGATCCCCAAACTCACCAGTCAGAGAAGTCCCCGGCCCTCCAGGACCCAACGATCACAGACACATCAATGGAGGGTGCTCCATCTGCAGTCTTGAGGTCATCCTTGGAGTTGTCGTTGTAGTTGCCACAGGCACCACAGACCTTGCCGGCCAGGTGGTTACCAACAGTTACAATGACTTCCTGGGAGATGGAGTAGGTGACACGCACAGAGGAAGACCTCTCAATGACAACCATCCTGTTAGAAACGTGGACAGTCAACTGATCGGCCAACGTGCTGGGAAGGGACGTCTTCCTGCCATTCACCTTGAGGGGGGCGGGGGAGAATAACAGATGACACCTCTACTCTCCAGCCAGTATCTCTTTCACAATCCAGCCACTTTATCCTGTCTAGTCAATCTGCTCATTTTGATTTTCCATACCCCTCAGTAGCTACCCCACATCTCCCATAGCCTCGCCATATCTGCCTCACCCAGACGAGGTGCTCGCTGTTCACTGTGACAGTGACGTCCTTGAAGAACACGTAGACAGTGGCCACACCGGGAGCTGCTCCTTTGCTGCACACACGCACGTCCACCACAACACGGAACCAGACCGCAGGCTCCTGGTCACACAGGGAGGCTACCTCGAACGCCCCCAGGCCTCCCATCGCCCCCACCATGCCATCGAAGGAGGTCAGGTGGGCCACAGGGCTGACCAGGCAGCGCCCCTGCTTGGGAAGGCATCCTCTTACCCCGTCCCTTACATCACAGACCTCTCCTCTGGCACAGGACACCCGCTGGCATTTCACCACCCCAGAGGCCTGACACACACACTTGGAGTTGCAGTCTTTGTTCACGACTGTCTGACCCACCTGGAAATGCACATGATATAAGAGTTAGACATCATAGACTGATGTGACAGCAATGGCCCTTTTGTTCATCAATGTACATCCTGTAACAATTTCCATGTGAGGAAGTGTCTGGAGGAGTAGGGATTGATTAAAAGTAGACAAAGCCTCACCTGTAGGTACTGTCCCTCATGCATGCACCCACATGTTTCCATGGAAACGCACTTGTCGCCATCAGACACAAAGCCCGCGTCACACAGGCAGCCCTCGAAGCAGGTGTCGGAGCAGGGGAAGGGGGACATCAGACTGGCGCAGCTGGAGGCGCAGGTGTCGGCACACTGCTCAAAGTGTCCGTTAGCTGGGCATGTGGCAGCTGTAGGAGAAAGTCATCATGATATCGACTTCACTGGCTCTTGAGAAAAGAGTGGTAAGGAAGGAGAATGTGAAGGATGAAGTGGGGGGGAAAAGAGGCCAGGACTCACGGCAGAAAGAGGCGCTCCTCCAGGGCAGGATCTGGACCCCGGCGTGCTGACAGGCGATGGCGTAGGCCTGGACGCCCTGACACAGGGTCTCCCTGTCTCCCTCCAGGGCACACACGTCATACACACAGTGGGCAAAGTACGGCGCTGGGTCTACCTTGCCGTGGCAAGCCCGGAAGGACCCACCGGCGGCCGTTATGATCCCGCAGGAGTCGGGCCTGCCGTAGAGGGCGGCTTTGGCTTGTTCACATACAGGGCACTGCCCGCCGCAGCCTCCACACACGGAGCCAGGGAGGTCCGCCGCCCAGGCGCTGCCAAAATCGTCCACGTTTCTCGTCTGTTTGCCACCAGGGAGGCGGAAGTCGTCTGCGGGGTTTTTGTCGTAGTCGCCGCACAGGCCGCACATCTTGCCCTGATAGGTGGAGGGCACGACGACCTCGACGTAGTACGTTGTGTCGTAGAGAACCCGCAGACCAAAGTCGGTCTGTACGATGATGTTGCGGCCCTCCTGGCTCACTGTCACACGGCCCTCGCTCAGAGACAGGGGCAGGTTCATCCACTCGTCGTCCACCTGGAGACAAGAGGGCACGGCTCAGACAGAAAGTTGAGCTCAAGCTCAATTTAAAAATGCATCATGTACAGTGAGGTCCTACTTACAATAACTCTCCATTGCACCCCTTGTTCAATGCTAACAATGTGACCGTAGACCTCCACAGCCACGGTCTTAGTCACCGCCACTCTCCCGTTGCCATACTTCTCATTCCCCTGGGTGACTGTGAAGGAGCTCAGCTGGCCTTTGGCATCGTCACACACCTTGGCCAGCGTGTACACACAGGTGCCCTGGAAGTCGAATCTACGCCCATCAAACGTTGTGTAATGGGGATCCCCTGACGCCACGCACTTTGCCTGGCTCTCTGGGTAGCAGGCCTGCACCCCCTTCACCACCTTACAGACCTCCCCTGGTCGACACCTAGCCTTCTGGCAGGTCACGGCACCATTCTCTCCACAGCTGCACTGCTCCAGACACTTGTCCTCCGAGTAGAAGACGTCACCCATCCTGTAATAACTCCCTCCGTAGGAGCAGCCGCACTTGGCCACGGGCACGCACGCCTCTCCGCTCAGAAGGTAGCCCTCGTCACACTGGCAGCTCTCAGTGCAGGGCCGCTTGCAGCTGGAAAGGGAGTAGAGGCTGGCGCAGGTGGCAGGACAAGCGGAGGCACAGAGGCTGTACTGGCTGTTCACCGGACAGACCAACGCTGCGTGATGGAGGAGGAAAGGGGAAGAGAAGGAAGAGGAGAGTGAGACAAGGAGGAGAGATGGAGATCAGACGGGTGTTGATTTAATCTTTATATGATGAGTCAAAAACGTGTAACACTTGTTCGGTTTGGCTCCGTTAGGCTGTGAAGGTGCATATGCTGTTGGGACCACTAGAGGAAGGCGAGATATAGAAAACAAAGCCAGACTCACAACAGAAGTTGAGGGTCCTCCAGGTGCCCACGCTGGCCCCCTGAGCCTGGCAGGCAGACACATAGGCTGTAACAGCTTCGCACACAGCACCACGGTAACCATGGTAATGGCAGGTGTCGAAAACGCAGTCCTCAAAGAAGCCCGCGGGGTCGACTCGGCTGTGGCAGTCTTTGAAAGGCCCCTGCTTGTTGGTGATGATGCCACAGTAGGCCTGGCCCTTGAAGGTCTCCTTCTGGGGGTCTGAGCAGCCCTGGCACCCTGCCTGGCATCCACTGGTACAGCCTGGCACCAGCCCCACGCGCCAGCTCTCCCCCAGTTTGGAAGGGTCTGAGGCAATCTGGCCATCACGCATGCCCATGTCATCCTGGGGCTTGGTGTTGTAGTTGCCGCACAGGCCACACACAGCACCCTGGTAGGTGCTGGGCACAGTGACCCTCACGACACTGCGCCAGTCGAAGGTCAGAGAGATGCCGGCGGATGTCTCCACCACGGCCGCAGCGCCACTACGGAACACGCGGAGCTGACCGTTCAAGTCCAGAGGCAGAGACGACAGCTGTCCATCGAGCTGAAGAGACGAGGAGAGAAGGAAAGGGGCAGAGTATGGGAATTATTTCTAGGAGATTATAGATTTACTGTAATAATTCCCCAGTGCTTTTTAATCCAAACTAATACTTAGTAAAAAACTTACTTTAATTAAGTCCGCATGGATCACAAATGCTAATAGATATTTAAATACAGCGCCATGAATTAACATGCAGAACATTATGACCCAAACTGCCAAATGGTCCTCAACTGCTAATGCCGTTCCTGTACCCCTCTTCGTACAAGTAAAAGGGCTGCGCTTGTTTGGTTTACTCCCACGTTCAGAACTCACAAGGATCATAGCGGGGTAGTCCTTGCTGATGGTGATGGCAACCCCGTAGATCGTCAAGACGACGGTCTTGGTGAAGGACACAGCCATGCTCCCTCGGTGATCGTTCTGCACAGTCACCTTAAAGGGGACGAGATCAGCCCTCTCGGAGCACAGCGCCACCAGCTGGTACACGCACGTCCCCTGGAAGTCAAAGCGGCGCCCGTCGAACGTCCGGTAGTGGGGATCGCCCGCTGCCACGCACGTCGCAGAACCGACGGGGCTGCAGACGCGCTTGCCGTCCACCAAGCTGCACTTCTCGTTGGCAGAGCAGGAGGCCACGCGGCACACCACCATGCCCAGGGCGGTGTCGCACTCGCACAGGCGCCCGCACACCTCGTCGGCCCAGAAGCGCTCGCCGGCCTGGTAGTAGCGGCCCTGGTAGGAGCAACCGCACGTCTTCGCCAGCACACAGATGCCAGCGCTGAGCACGTAACCCTTGTCGCACGCACAGGCCTCGACGCAAGTGCCGGGACAGGTTGGGCTCTGCTCAGGAAAGGGGCAGGATGGCTGGCATGGGCTGGCGCATATGTCGTAGTGGCTGTTGGACTGGCAGTTCATCGCTGAGAGAGGGTAGAATTAGAAACATTTGGGCCCTATTCATGGTGCTAAACAGTTAGGCTCTAGGTCACCCCAGAAGGTTTACTTACGACAGCCAAACTGTGTCCTCCAGTCCTTCACCACGATGCCCTCCTGACGACACTGCTCTGTGAATGAGGCCAGAGCCTGGCACAGCATCTTCTTGTCTCCCTTTGTCACACACAGGTCGTACACACAGCTGTCCATAAAGGTCTGAGGGTCCACCTTGCGGTAGCACACCTGGAACACACTCTTGGCCTTGGCGGTGAGGATCCCGCAGTAGTCTTCTGACTGGTACAGCTTACGGGCACCTTCCTCACACTCTGGGCATTTCCCCTTGCAAGTGTCTGCACAGGGAGTGTCTGCTTGGTCGGCCGACTTCCATCCTTTGGCCCAGTCCACCACTGAGGGCATGGTGTTGCCCTTCGCGTTCTGCAGCTCATCGCCAACATTGCCGTTGAAGTTGCCGCACAGGCCGCATACGCTGGCAAAGTAGCTGCTGGGCAACTTCACAACGACTTTCGAGTTCCAGTCGTAGGACACGCGGAGGCTGAAGTCAGTCTGTATGACAGCAGTGCCACCAGACTGGTACACGGTGACCTGGCCTAGGTTGAGTGGCAAGTTCAACACCTGTCCATCAACCTGAGGGGCAGAGGCAGTATAGTATGAATTACATATACAGACAATTTAAATATACAGTAGGGTACTCAAAGGTTACAGCCTTACCACGACTCGGCCTATCTGGTTCTTCAGCATGGCGATAGTGAATCCATAGACAGCTACATGGACCTCTCTAACATACGAGACAGCAGCGTTGCCGCGGTTGTCGTTGCCCTCGGTGATGCGGAAGGGCGTGAGGCCGGCCAGGTCGCCACAGGTCTCAGAGATGATGTACCTACAGGTGCCCTGGAAGTTATAGTTGAAGCCGTCGTAGGTTTTGTAGTGGGGGTCCCCCCACGCCCAGCAGATGCCGGTGTACTGGGGAACACACACGGCCACACCCTTCTCCACTAGACATGTCTCCTTCACACGACACCCTGCATCCTTACAGAGATCTACAGAGGGTCAAGACAGTTAGTGTTCCACAGCCTCTTCTTTTTACAATTTAAAAACGATATACACGTGCCATGTTCCGATTCGCGTAAAGCCTCAAGATGGGAGATGTATTCACCACCATAACAGTAGATGAGAGTAAAAGACCCTTGCCTGTGTTGTAGCAGGACTTGACATCTTTCTTGATCAGACACTTGGTGTTTGCGGGGCAGGAGTGAGCCACACAGACAAGACCCTTCAGAGGGTCACAGGAGCACTTCTGACTGCAGTCTCCCACGTACACCACCTCACCAGCCTGGTCACATACAGGAAGTTTGTTACATGATTAAGGACATCCAGTCATTGTTATACACATTCACACAAACTTCCAACTTTTATAACTTCAAGACCCATGTTACTGTAACCTTACGACGCCCCAGAATAACCCCATCTCTACCAGGTATGTCCGTCCGTTGTCATAGCAGCCACACTGCTTCTGCTGGACGCAGGACTGGCCGTTGAAGAGGAAGCCAGCGTCACACTCGCAGCCCTCAGAACACTTGGAGCACTTCACTACATCAGTCAGACTAGGACAGGCTGAAGAGCAGGCATCAGCACACGCCTCATAATGACTGTTAACTGGACACTTCATGGCTGCAAGAGGAACAGACAGAAGAATCATTACAAAAATAAAATCAATGCTGAAGCGTAGGAAGCTGACACCATGCTGTGAATCATGTTTGTGGTTTCCCCTGCTAGAAGGCATAACAGGACCGTCACTCACGACAGAAGGAGGGAGTCCTCCAGTCGATGTCCACCCCTGCCATGTGACAGTTGAAGGCGTAGGCCGCCACACTGTCACACAGCACCTTCTCGTCCCCCTCGGAGACGCACAAATCATACACGCAGTCGTTGAAGTAAGACACCGGGTCCAGTTTAGTGTGGCAGGCTGCGAAGGGGCCCTTGGGAACCGTCATGATCCCACAGTGGCTGGGCTTTGCAAACACGGCCTTCTTCGGAGGGTCACAAACCGGACACGCGTTTCCAGAACAGCCGTTGTCGCACACCACACCCTTTATGGGCACCTTCCAGGAAGCCCCGAACGCATTGACATTCTTCGTCACACGATTGTCGGACATGGTGAAGTCATCAGCGCGGTTTCCGTTAAAGTTGCCACAGAGGCCGCAAGTCTTGTCGCGGTAGTTGCCAGGCACAGTGACTGTGACGTGGTAGACGAGGTCATAGGTCACAAGCAGGCCAAAGTCTGTGGAGATGGTGTAGTGGAAGCCCTGCTTATACACCTGCACAGCCCCATTATTCAAACTCAAGGGCAGGTTGTTGAACACGCCATCCACCTGAGGAAACATTTGACACACGATGATTTGCGAACATCACACTTCCATTTAATTAGGTTTCAATTCACTTTAATCCTGAAGGATTCATTTGTCATAATTCTACTTCAGTTAGTGATGCGTATCGTCTCACCAGGACTCCAAACATGTTGTTTCTGAAGATGAGGGTGAAGCCGTAGACCTCCAGCGCCACCAGTTTGGTGACAGAAACCTTCCGGTTGTTCCAAGACTCGTTTTCCACCTGCACAGCAAAAGGCACCAGCTGGGTGCCATCCAGCCCGCAGCCCTTGGCCAGGGTATAGGTGCAGGTGCCCTGGAAGTCGAAAGCCAGGCCATCCAAGCTGAAATAGTGAGGGTCGCCAGAGGCTCGGCACACAGCCTTACCCACCGGATGGCATTTCTGGACTCCGTCCCACCACCTCACACTTCTCATTGGGCCCACAGGAGAACTTCTTACACACCACCTGGGGATGATATTTGCTCAAATCACTGAACACAAGGTCCAATTGGTTTTCCTGTTGGAGATGCATTGAGATTCATTATCGATTGGTCAAGAGCCGGTCTTTGTATACCCTACCTGTCCATCCTGTGTGCAGTTGCACTCCTTGTCACACTTCCCATTAGGGTAGAACACCTGCCCCACCTGGTAGTAGCGACCGCCTTGGAGACAGCCACACTGGGGGAAAGGTACACAGGCATCCCCGCTGAGGATGTGGCCTTCGTCACAGGAGCAGCCCTCCTTGCACTGGGCCTGGCAGCCCTGCCGCGACAACAGGCCGCTGCAGGTGGCAGGGCAGTTGGACGCACACGCGTCGTAGTGGCTGTTGGCCGAGCAACGCACCTCTGGGAGACGGGAGCAATTATCAATGAGATCTCATCTGTTGAGGATAAATAGAATTTGGATAAAGAGGAAGGTTAAAAAAAGGTGTTTCAATGAACAGCTCTCACCACAGAGCTGGCTCGACCTCCAGTTGTAGACCTTGGCTCCTGTGGCCTGACAGGCTGAGGCGTAGGCAGTGAGAGCCTGGCACAGCACGTCCTTCCTGCCCTTGTACAGACACACGTCATAGACACAGTCTTCAAAGTAGCCCGCTGGATCCACCTGGCTGTGGCAGTCCCTGAACGGGCCCTTGGGGTCCCTCAGGAGGCCACAGAAGTCGCCCGTCTCGTACTCCCTTTTCTGGGTCGCGTCACAGTCGGGACAGATGCCCTTACAGCCATGGACGCAGCCAGGGATCTCTTCCACAAGCCAGCTGCCGCCAAACTCCAGAGCGTCCACCGGAGCTTTTCCGTTCTTGGGTGTGAGGTCGTCCTGGGGCTTGCCATTGTAGTTGCCGCACAGGCCACAGACGGCACCCTGGTAGGTGCTGGGAAGGGTGACGAAGGCGTTGCTGTTCCAGTCGAAGGAGACCTTGAGGCCAAAGTTTGTGGTGACCACAGCGTACCAACCGCTCTTGTAGACCGATACCTGGCCTTCACTCAGGGACACTGGCAGGTTCAGCAACTCTCCATTTACCTGGGATAAATGTATCATACAGGAATTGGTCATTTTCTTCATCAATTGTTTACTGGGAGTGATCCAGTACATTGTTCCATTTAGAATCCTGTATCCCATGACTAAAAGCCAATTTTGCTTACCATGACTAGGCCCTTGTACTCCTTGCTGATGGAGATGGTTTGAGAGTAGACCTTGACCTCTACCAGCTTGGTGTAAGACACCACCCTGCTACCCCGGTAGTCGTTCTGCGCCAACACTTGGAAGGGCACCAGACCAGGGTCACTGGAGCAGAGCCCAGTCAGCTGGTAAAAACACGTCCCCTGGAAGTTGAAGCGGTGACCGTCGAACGTCTGGTAGTGGGGGTCGCCTCTGGCATAGCAGGTGCTGTAGGAGGCAGGGTAGCAGTCTCGAATGCCATCCACGACCTGGCACTGCTGTCCCGCCCGACAACCTGTGTCTTGGCACTCCACGGCCCCGCTCATTGGCACACAGCGGCAGCGTCTTCGGCAAGTCTGGTCATCCCAGAAGGACTCACCGGCAGAGACATTGCGACCCTGGTAGGTGCAACCACATTTGGCAGTGGGCACACACTGCCCTCCACTCAGGACAAAGCCAATGTTACAGGTGCAAGCCTCCACACAAGGACCCTTACATTTCGTGGGGGGCAGTGGGGTCGGCACAGGTGGCAGGACAGGGGCTCCCACAGAGTTCATAGTGGCTGTTGGCTGGACACTGGGAAGCTATATGAACAGGAGGAGACAAGGCAGTCAGTACAGGCAACAGGTGATGAAACAACTCCCAGTTTCATGAACGAAAGGTTACTCACGACAGCGTGCCAGGGCTCTCCAGTCCCGGACCTGGACGCCAGCCTGCTGGCAGGCCTCGGTGTAGGTCTCGAGAGCCCGACAGAGGAAGATCCTGAGGCCTCCTCCCATGCACAAGTCAAACTTGCAGTTGTCCAGGTAGGCTTGTGGGGGGACGACAGCATGGCAGCCGCTAAATGGGCCTTTGGCCACTAGGCCGATCAGACCGCAGTACAGCTCGCCCTCAAATAGCGTCATCTGGTTGCTCTCACAGCGATCACAGCCTCCCACACACTCGTCTGAGCACAGGGCGTCCTTCACCAGGCCTGGAACCTTCCAGCTGCTCCCGAACGCCTGCACCCCACCCGCCTGCGTGCCCAACGGCGTGGAGTAGTCATCGTTGGGGTTCCCGTTGAAGTTGCCGCACAGGCCACAGGTCTTGCCAGCGTAGCTGGCGGGCAGGGAGACGACTAGATGATGTTCCCAGTCATACTTCACGGTCAGGCCAAAGTCAGTCTGAATGACCGCAAAGCGACCTATCTGGGACAGGACCACCTTGCCCTCGTTCAGAACCACAGGCAGATTCCACAGGCCATAGTCAATCTGATCACAGAAATGTAAAACACAAAAGGGCTCAGCATTAATGCAATCAGCACAATGTTCATCATATTACATATCAGAGTTGGGAGACTTTAAAAACAAAATCTTTAGGCTTTGTTTACATGGAAACAGTAATGTCATGGCCTCAGCGTGGATAACCGAGGAGCAGTCTTACCCTGACACGGCCAGTCTCAGTCCGCATCACTGTGATGGTGAGGCCGTAGACCTTAACCGTAACCACGCCCACATACGACACCCTGAGGCTGCCCCTGTTCTCATTCTGGGATAGGACCTCGAAGTCTGGCAGCACGTCGTTTGCCGCACATGTCTTGGCAAAGACATATGTGCACGTGCCCATGAAGTCGTAGAATTGCCCGTCAAAGGTGCGGTAGTGGGGATCACCCAGGGCCCAACAGGTCCCGGCCTCAGCTGGCTTCTTGATGCAGGTGGGTATCTCCTGCTTCATCTCACACACTTCGTCTGCCTTGCAGGTCATATCACTGCAGGACAAAGACAAACCACCTGAAAGAAAAAAAGAAAAGAAACAGATCATACCATTTGTAGCCCCACCTGTCAACTAGTACAGTACATTTGTCAAAGACACACATGGTCTTTAAGGTATCCATCAACAAGTGTACTGTGATAGACATGCTCCCTCCTCACTTCTGATGCAGCAATCTTTACGTAATTTACCTGCCTGGCCGCAGAGGGCAGGAGAACCATAGCCATTCATGTAACTGACCCCCACGCTGTAGAGGGCAAACGGAGAGCCAAGGGTCATCGTGTGTCTGTTGTCAGGGTACCCCATCTCTGCCCAGGAGAACTCGCTGGCTGAAATACTCGTCCACTGGACAGTGTTGGGCATGGGTTTGCCGTCAATGCGCAGAGTGGCAAGCTCATTGGTCTTCACTACCAGCAGGGCTTTGTTCTCAAAGCCATCCTGGCCTTCCAGAAAGTAGGAGGAGCAGAAGCGCTGGGAGGGCAACACAGTCATCAGGAAGGGGTCATATATTTGGCCCATGACCGGCATGACCCCGTTGAAGAGCAGCAGCACCTGAACGCCATGGTCGGCCTGAATGGTCATGGCGTCTGGCTGCTGGATGTAAAACTCCTTAGCCTTCCCCTGTTCCAGTGAGACGACGTCGACCTTGCTCCCCTTTCGCACCGTGACTCGGGTGGCCTGGGAGGCCTGGATGATAACGGTGTCCTGACCTTTCTGGAAGCTGAGGGGAGGCACGATGAAGCTGGATCCCCAGCTGGAGACAGGCAGCAGCTGCTCAAAGACGTGGCTACACTTGGAGAACTCCCAGGTGCAGGTGTGGCCCGTGAAGACGGCAACAGGGAGCTTGGAGGACACTCTGGTGCCCGTCAGCTCAGAGGTTGACTGGATCTGGATGCTCTGGTAGGGAAGGAGGTCAACCACCAGCTGGCTCCCTGCGATGTACATCCCTTCCTGGTAAAACAGCAGGTCACTGGGCACTACCTCCACACGGTTCTTCTCCTTGCCGTTGCTTATGGAGAACTCCTTGAAGGTGCCCAAGGGCGTGTCTGACGGGGTGAAAATGTAGTATTCTGTGCCCCATTCGCTCATGGGATAGATCACGCTGGTGTCTGCCGTGTAGGGCTTGTAGTTGAAGGCGGATACCGTTACGTCTGCAGAGGACTCAATCTGGACCGTCTTGGAGGACGTCTCGGTTCCGCCAATCTCCACCCCGTCAGGGAGGGTAACGGTGACCGCCTCTCCGGCCCCCAGCTTGTGCAGTTTCACAAAGTTCAAACTGGACACCTTCACGGTGATGCTGGTGTTGGCCTGCAGTGCATAGATCTGTAGCTGGAAACGAGCACCAGTGTAGCTGGTCTTGTAGTTCTCCATGAAGGACATGGCAAACTCCCTTCCTGCCCATCCAGCATGGCACACACCTAAGGGGCAGAGCACAAGACAAACAGATCCAAGGGAAGATCAAAACCACTGGCTGAATTATTTTTTGAGAATCCATGAGGGGGTTAAAAGTGCAGTACTAAGACATAAGGGTTTGTAAAACAGGCCAGTTATACGATGGAACAAAGAGTCCTTGTATCAAAGGGAGGAGTAATTGAGGATAATGACAGGATAGTTAGTTCACGACTCAGTATTGTAAGGCTGGGTGTCAAACCTGCCCCCACCTCTCATATGCTAAAGTCTGGAGTTTCTGGAGGTCTCAACTTGATGGCCCTCACACCCCATTCAAGATGTGGTCTGATTGGTTGTTCTTGTGTATAAAGGGAATTGTAATGCATTGTTCTTTGGATTCTTCATCTCCTGAGATCTTCTTCTCAGTTCTGCCTTGTCCTACTGTCCCTCCTTGCTCACTCTTGCTTTCTCTGATTTACAATGATCACGATAGAGTAGGTAAGATTTAAAGCCTTCATTTGTAACATGTTTGCCTTGTAATTGATTTCATTCATTTGCAATGTAATTAAATGCGTATTCCTTTTGACA
This sequence comes from Mallotus villosus, assembly GCA_903064625.1. Taxonomy (NCBI): domain Eukaryota; kingdom Metazoa; phylum Chordata; class Actinopteri; order Osmeriformes; family Salangidae; genus Mallotus; species Mallotus villosus. Next base: position 3,522 of record CAEFZP010000254.1, on the reverse strand, counting down.
GTACTTTGACCATTCTTGCTCTGATTTAACCCATAGTCAAATAACTATCATTGGGTGTGCTTTGCCTTCGGCATGAAGCACAACCTTTGTTATCTCACATATATATTTATTATTATTATTTTTTGCCGCCCTATTTCTCTGTCAATATTTGGACTACATAGAAAACGTTGACGTCAAAAGTTTCGTCTGGTCCCGATTGAGTTGCTATTACTTTTATGTACGTTCCGTTGCACAGTTTAGGACCATACAACGTTTTTGTGGCATAAAGTTGATTTTGTCGGCAAAGGGTAGACTACTCAGTTATAATAGTCTACGTCACAGCGTCGGCACATGTTAGCAACGACGCATTAGATACGACCACCTGGTACCTTATCCAGCGGATGCCTCACTATAACCCAGCTGCTGGTTCATCTGCAGCATACATGTAATTGTCAACGGTCTTTTCAGCAAGGACATATTTTGCAAATTTACTAAAGGGTTATCTGTTGTAGCCTACCTACCAAGATAAGGGGACAGCAAAAATACTAGTCCGGCGGTGTACTGTAGCCACATTTCTTGCAGCAACTGAATGGTGAGATTCTCCGAGTCCTAGCTAGTACTGTAGGTGTTGTTGAGGATAGCGTTAGCTTGTTTTAGCCGTTAGCACTACCTCAGTTTGCAACCGGCTAACTTAGTCTACATTTACTAGTCTAGCCAGCGAAGCAAATGTCAACTATACAGAAGAACCCTACCGAAATAAACGTACGGTAGCCTACTGCAAACGATTTGTTTTAAGGAGTTTTTTTGCAACTGTCTGCTTTTGGAATGTTTAGCGTAGCTCTAGTAGCCTAGATAGCTCTAGTCTAGCTAGCTAGCTAGCTTAGCTAACGACTGGCTGTTCGTTCGTGAAGGCGCCAAAAGTGGATGGTAATACAAATAGAAAAGGTAGCGTTAGTCTACTGTACAGAAGGCTACATTAAACAGAAAATAAAAATGTGCTAACAACGTTGTGTTTCTTCGTGTTTGTATGAATCAATTTAAATGCTAGCTAGGCATTGAGGCGTTTAATGACCAACCCAACATTCTGGGTTAAATGGTCAACCATCTTGCTGGGTTAGTTTAACCCAACGTGTGTTCTGTCCTATATATTTAACTAGCCGCTGGGTTGGAAACGATGTTTTGGAGTGTAGACAAACTGGAACTAGTATAGTCCCATAGCCTACAATTGACCCTTTCAATATAGCAAAGATGGGTGTTCATTTTTTAATCTGTATTGTGTAAAATTACATTATGGCCTATCAACTGGAAGCAATGTGGTTGTATGGTTATTACAAGTTTACTAGATTACATAAAATCAAAAATGTATTGTATAGCCCTTTTACACGCAAGCATGTCACAGAGGGCTTCACATACGCCCATAGACCTGCCTCTCAACCAACCTAAACCCTCAAGGAAGACAAGGAAAAACTCCCACAAAAACTCAATGCACATGTCAACTATGGTTGCTCTCCAGGAATTAATAACCAGATAACGGGACGAGTTGACCAACAACCTACACAATGTTCTTTGCTGTCTAAAGCAATGTAAAAACATGAGTGGTTGATATCAGTAAACACAGTGAGACTATGGGCAGCTGGGGCAGCCACAAGCACACCCTCACAATTACCCAGAAATTGTATGCTCTCTAGTTTCTATTTGTATTGGCATTATTTAAGGCCAATACATTTAGTGCTAATACACTGTTCAGTTTCCCATCTTCCTCTAAAACCATAGGGGAATTCGTTTTGGTTCTTTCGACCCATATTTAACCCCCTACAGTATCTTTAGATTTTTACATAGCAGATTAAATAGTTTCGTTCCCCGTTTAAGTGAGTGCCCTTTGAACAGAGAAACCTAAAATTGCCTATCAAAAACATTCAGGTCACTTGGAGAGTTTGGAATCTGGAAATCTCAAATATGTATTCCGTGATTCTGCAGAATGGATTGAGAACACCCCCCCCACTCTCGCTCTCAAATGCTGACTACCTGAGTTTTAAATTATACTGCAGTTACCACTGCTATAGACCAGTTTCAAACTCGATAGCTGCTCGAGATAAATGCCAATGAAAACAAACGCAGGTCTCAATTTAGACCATCCTTGTGTACACACTCAATTCTTACTCTGTTAAATTAAAGTCCGCTCACCTTGGCAGTGGGACCAGCCAGACAGGAGCTGTAACCACTGACAAGGTGACAACCGGGGCAAATCTAGGTTCCCACTTTTGCTAAGATAAAACCTATAATTTTTCCTGTGACCCTGCAAAATTAGGGGGGTCTGGGGGCACGTTCCCCCAGAAGACATTTTGAAAATATAGTTTTAAATAGTGTACTCTAGTGGGTTTTAAGAAGAGAAATTAACAAATTTAGATTTAAAACATATTTTAATATATATTTGGGGGGATAATGAAACTCCAGCCCCCCCAAAATAGGGCTAGATACGCCCATGGTTGACATGATAAATGGCTTTAAACCGAGCGATCACTTGGCTGTACGTGGCTCGCTGAGGAATTCTTGGCTGACAACTCATTTTTTTGTTGTTGCCGTTTTTGTTTTAATGCGGTATTGAGATCTTATGTTGAATACAGAAGGAACATATGCAATATGTATTACAAGACTAATAAGTCCAGTTTTGAAATGCTTTCAAACATTGTAATTAGATTGGAATCACTGAAAGGAAAACCAGAAAGATGAAAAATGAACACTCACCAGACACGAGTAGAGCAACAAAACACAGCAATAACTGGGTCCCCATGGCTGCAAACACAAAATGTATTTTACTCAGGATACCCACATGTTTCATAATTACATCTACAATATTTTGTGTACAACCAAATATATATATATATATACAGCACTTTGAACAAGTCACTGAAACAAGCCTACCTGGAGAGGAACTTAAGCTAACGGAACACATTTACTGCTTAAATAGTGTCATGTTCAAGTTAACCGCCAATAAGAGCCCATTAGTCACTGAGTGGGTGTTTAGCACAGTAAACAGACGCTCTCCAAGACAAGGGAGAGTCAGAATCTGACTTTACACCAGAGTCTGTTGACAAGATGAAGAAGTCTGCAGAATATTAGGTGCAATAAAAACTTGCACTTGATAAGATCTCAACCGCAAAATGTATCTTCATTGAAACCCTTTACACAGACTGAGCCAGGATACCAGAGAAAGAGGAAGTGTTCAAGCAGGTGAACTCCATGACTCAAAAACATTACAAGGAACAGCAACCCCACTGATACTTACTTTGTGTAGCTTGTATAATGTATATAAAATATACATATACAATCCTGTCAAAGCCTCCTCTCCCTCTCTGCTTTTTCTCTGACTGCTGTCCTCCTGGATTTTTATTGCAGTTGCTAGGTGGCAGGCAGGTGGACATCCTTGATTGCTGATGGAACACACCTGTGTCCCCTGTATGCTGGGCCTATAGCGGGGAGACTTAAACCAAATTTATTTTTTCTGTGAGTACCTTTGGTTAAATACATGTTGTCATTTTTATA
>CAEFZP010000253.1:0-18289 GCA_903064625.1 Mallotus villosus | reverse complement strand
TTTTCCTTCTCTTTCAATTTCCTTTCTTTGCTCTTTCTGCTACCTTTGCATCTTCTTCCTTTCTAATCTTTCATATTTGCGTCTTCATCATGCTTACCAACTTTGTTTAGAATCTCCATTGTAACTTTTTTCTTTCTGCCCTGCCTGCTGCAGCTGGCTTCCTCGGTTTCTCTCTTCTCCCTCTTCATCCTGCGCCGCTTTTCTGCTTTCTCTGCTTTTCTAGGAACTCCCTCTCTTTCTTTGGGCTTTCCCGTCCTCAGCCTTTTATCTCATTTTCAATTGGTCATCAACCTGTCACTGTATTGGAACTCTCCTCAACAGATGCTCCAGTACTTGCACCTTTGCTAGTCCACTCTCTAAGCCTTCCTCCTGGTTGGACGCGGGGTGGTGTAGATTTTAGTGTCCTCAGGAAGAGTGTGCAGGTGGGATGCTTACCCCGGTGGGAGTGCCTTGCCTGAGCTCCAGGGGTTTGGTGATGGGCGGCCCAAGTATGGTACATCTTTACCCAGTGGGAGGGGTTTGGGGGTTGGGAGACGGCTGATGGGGGGGACTGGATGGAATTGGTATATCTGCTGCTGTGTTGGGACAATAAAATTGTAGCACTGTAATGGAATCCCACCAAGGACACTTTTCTGAATAAAAACAAAATGACATTTGGCCTCTTACCTCCTCAAGCGCTTCATCCAAGAGCTTCAACTCTCCAAGATGTGTAAGAGACCTGTGTGGCACCTGTGTGTGAGTTGTCTTGTCTCCTCTATCTTTTTTTTTGGAGTTTAGCTCCAGCTCCTCTTTCTGTCGCGCTCTGCCTTCCACATCTCTCCCTCCGTGGGTTGCCCACATCTTCAGTGAGGAACAAGTTGCTCATGCTGGTCTAAAAGTCCTAGATGACGTCAATCGCCTAATTTGCAGACCCTCAGTAAAATCCCATTCATTTTCTCCATAGCCCATAAGCGATTATTATCATGGATCCTATTCTAAGAGATTATTACCCTAATTTCATCACCATCTAAGGGAGACTTATTGACGTGATAACAGGTACTGTACATGACAAAGGTTTGCATGTATCAACCTCGTTTTAGACAAAAGCATAGTTATTGTCGCTCTCTAGGCAGCAGAACTACACTACCCATGATCCTTGAGCGTCAACCGCCGGTCTGGCTGGGACTGTGGGCTGCTATCTAGTCAGACTGGCTGCGCAGCAGGGTGGAGAGGAGATAGCGTACAGCTCTCGCTGTACGGATCGTGAGATCGGTTGAAACGTCACTGCAGGACGGGATATGTGAGTGCTTTGCTTCAGTGCTTTGTCAACACAATATCCACACCAAATGACAAAAAGTCGCTAGATTGTCGCTAGTCGCTTTTGCTATAAGTCGCCAAGAGGGTCTGGAAAGTCGCCGATATAGGGCCAAAGTCCGCTAAGTGAGCAGCACTGTCTCCCTCCTTCTGCAGCCACTCTAGCCACAACTCTCCTGCCTCTGCAAGTCCTCAGGTCTCTGGCCAGCCTTGATCTGCCTCCCTAACTCGGCAGCCTCTGTTCACGAGGCTCTGTAAGGTGTTTTTTCAGGTCGCTTTTAATTTATGCAGCGTTTCAGCATCCTTCTGTGCTTCTGCATCTTCCGGTACGCTCTCAGTGCGGCACATACCGGTGCCCAGGTCTTACCACCGGTGCCGTTCTTTCTTTTCCTTATCCATCTGCTTCTTCCTGGAAATCGGCGACCCGCTCACTGTTCTCTGCTCTGTTGGAAAAGAAAGTGCACTGACTGCAGTGTTGACTGTGACATAGACTTTGTATAGTTACTTTACGCATTATGAGCAACAGATATGACACATTAGAAAGGACACATGCGTTGTGACATCATAGCTATTTCATGGCAAAACACACGGCGCATGTATCTTCTGGTTTAACGGCATGTTCTGACGTGCCCACAAAAAGTCCCGAACGTTTTAATAAGGATTCTGAAAAGGTCTTTCATTTGTACTTAGGCTTTTTTGTGTGTTATGTTGAATGGCGAGTAGAAACACAATATTCTCTGTAAAGCCAATAACTGTAAATCGTATTTTCCTACAAATATTGCGACATGCTTGACAATGTTATTTTAAAATAAATCACTGTTCAATCTAAAAGTTCAGAGAATGTTCGCAGAAGTCCATCGGTTACCACGGTGTGACCTATCTATGGGTGCGACAGCTTCTGGCTGCGCCCCACAGGAACGCGTCCTTGCACATCCAGTTGTGCTTATTACGTAGCAAGTAACGAGTTCAGAGTTAGCCTAGTTGGCCTCTATACTAAATGTGTAGCCTGCGCAACTGGACCCCACCGGACACATAACATTAACGGGTTCGTTTATTTACTAGTTCTATCGGACAAAGGACACCCCCAGAACAGACTTGCAGAACAAAATACATCCCCAACATTACGGCAGTGGACTTCACATCGACCCTCGACATAGAAAACAAAACATATATACACAGATCACGGAAACCTGGCGCTAGCCACCACACACGAATCCATTGACATCCATCGAAAAATCACTAACCAACAAAACATCATCAAGTAAACAGGCTAACAGTAGTACGTCATACCTTTTTACCAGTAATGTTCAAATCCGTATTACAAGATTTATCACGACCCGTTCACAAAGGTCATACTCCGCATATTATAGACTCCATTGAGCCTTACCCTGGCATATCACATAATGTACAGCATTATCTTGATTGTATCAGTTTGATTGGATTGAGTTGTTTCACTGTAGATGAGATAGTGTTCACTGTGCCTGGTAGCTGAGATGTGGTTACTTTACAGTGTGCCTAGTAAATACAGCGCCACCGAGTTCAGGCGTGCCGCATGTTAAGTCTGACACTCTTTATACGTGTATGAGTAAGTCACAAAATGGCAAAGTTAGTGTAACCGTGTGTGTGTGTTTGTGTGTGTGTCCCAGGCTAGTGAGAAGAGTCTGAGCTACCCTTCCTGGGGCCTGGCCGTGTGCATCTCCTTGGTGGTCGCCGCCATCTTGCCCGTGCCCGTGGTCTTCGCCCTGCGCTACTTCAACATCATCGATGACAACGCTGGGGGCATGTCCACCGTCTCCTACAAGAAGGGCCGCATCATCAAGGGGAGCGCCCGGGCCGAAGAGGACGACGACGCCAGCCTGATTGCCGCCAAGTCACCCAGCGAGGCGCCATCACCCATGCTCGGCAACAGTATCTACCGCAAGCCGAGCCCAGGAGCCCCCGATGCGGACATGGCACCCAATGGTCGCTACGGCATTGGATACCTGATGGCTGACATGCCTGACATGCCTGAGTCTGACTTATAGAGCAACTCGTAACACCCTCCCCCCTTTCCTCATGCCCCGCCTCCAAAGGCCGGCCAATCCCGTTTCTGCGTGTGTTTAGTTGTTGGGATCATCCACACATTTTTACTTGTACTGTATTCTTTGTAGATATCGTAGTTGCTACCATTCATGTGTCCTCACCACTTTTTTTGCCGCGTCAGTGTAAAAAGGTCTGTAAACATACGTTATCCGTTTGGCCCGTGTTTCACCTGCCCTATTTCAAACCCGTTCCTCACTGACTACTTACAACCCTTTCTCAACCGTCCTTGTGGATCTGAAAGGACAGTATAGAAGTAAGCAATAAGGTGGGATATCCCCCCAAGCCTACAAAAACACAAGCTCTACAGAAGGAGACAGTCAACTGTTTGAGTGAGGGATGATTCAGTGAGGGATGATGTTGGAACTGGGCCTGTCTGTCTGTGGGGTATTGTAATCCATTTATAGAATAACTGTGTACATATGACAGCTATTTCTGGCCAAGTACTGAGATTAGTAGCAGTGTAGCCCCTTCAGATGACAAATGACGATGCAATACTGACCACATTTCTTTGGTGTAAAGTATAATATAGTCCAAACAGTAAAAGGATGGTATTAAATCACCCCCAAACCCCCCCAGGGTTGTTGAAAAAGTGTGCCTAAATAACATATTTGTTTATAGAATACATGGTGGACGTTGTATATTTAAGGTATTCTGTAAAAATAATATATACATATTATAAATATATTTATCTGAATAGTTTGGATATCAAAACACCTTGTTTTTATGGTGAGCTGTGCTTCAAGATCCTTAACGCTGGTCTTTGTTTTGTTTACTTATGTGCTATCAATGAGGTTCAAGTCCTCCTATTGTACTACTTTGTAATACTTTTTCCCATGAAATGGCTTCCAATACGATGTCCTTTTTTCCCCGTCGAGATTAAAGATCAAACATGGTCCGTACTGGACACCAATGTCTGTGTTGTCTATTTTTGTTAGCCTACTTCTTAAGTCATGCACAAACATTCAACTGTAACCCAAGCTGTCTGCTATGATGATGTCATCATGGACCCCCATTGTCAAATATAGGCAGGAGGAAGAAACAGAAATCCTTCTCACTGAAACGTGTCAATCAATGGTCCAATAATACAATATCATAATTACCAATACTACTACTATTAATACCAAGCTGTTTTGCCTAAATCTCTCAGCAGTGAACCTGTCAACCGGTATGATAACAGCTGATAGGAGTCACTATACATGTTAAACATTGATGGTTGTGGCGTCAAAATAGCTGATGTGTGTTTGTGCAAAACCCCTTGTGAACTTGGAGAGCCCCAGTCGTAATCACTTAAATTAAAACGCTGAAAACTAAAATGCACAAATGATACAGAAAACACTATAAATGACTATTTTACTGCCCTGCTGTAACAAGAACAGACTTGAGAAGCATGCCGCGAGAATGAAAGAGGAGTGCAAAAAAAAACATCCAAACGTGGACATCCTGAAAGAGAAAATGAAGAGGACCTTTGCTGAGAGTCCACTTTATTCAAAGCCACTCCACTAGTGACATTCTTCAGGAGTTCCCAGCTTTACAGCATATCAGCATTGTGAGTTCAAACCCTGCATGTGTACAACTTAATGTAGTTAATGTACAATTTGTAATAAGATTTCTCTTCCAAGCACATTTTTTATGTATATAAATAGTCTTTTAGATTTTCGCTGAAATTGATGTGGATAAGAGGTTGCTGGAAGGCTTTGGGAAAGCAGCAAACAACATTGTTGCAGAGGCCAAACGGAGGAGCCTGGGCAAGGAGATTCTACTCCAGTATCAGAGAGCACTCAGTCAGGAGTGTGAGGAGACACGCAAAGGTATTTAGAACGTTATTTGATGTTCTTCAAATACATCACATGTGTTGTGTTTTTTCCTTTTAGGACACACCGCCTGTGCTGCGATACTCTTGCTCCCCTACCTGTTCCATGGAAATCCAGACAGGCTCTATGTAATTGACAAAGTAAGAGCATCGCCAGTCATTCATAGGTAGGGCTCTTGTATGCCTGTCGTGTTTGTTTGTTTTATTGGAAATCTGGAGTGTATTTCTCCTTTGGAGTGGTTCATATTGATAGGCGAGTACAGAAATACATCCCACTCATTCATTGAGCTTGCTATGTATTTATTTTTGCAAATTAGAAATGATCAACCCTGAATCATTATTGTTGTATACTTTTCAAAAGTCTGATATGTAAATAAAAACATGCTCAAAAACATCTGGGGGGTATTCCAGGTAGCCGGTTTTGTGAAAACTCTGAGTTGTTTAACCCTGAAAATAGGCAAACTCCGAGGTTTCCGTTCCAGAAAGAGAGGTAACGAAACCTTTTGGTAAGTTGCCATGGTAACTTACGCTGTGAAACTAACCTGGTCGCGAGCAGGTTAGTTCCATGCCAAACTCTGAGTTTTACCTATCCCCTCCCACTTTCTGAGTTTGATAGCGTTGGAAGACATGGGATATCGTTTCCTGGTTCAGCGGAGCGATCTCGAACAAAATTAAATTCGCTTAGTTATACGCCAGGAGACGATTTCAAGACTGCGATTTGATGTGCTTTAATTCCCTGATGAATGCCTAAGTTAACGTTACCGTTTCCCGTCACGATCTGTAATTTATTTGAGCAACATTCTCAGCCCTTGGGTCTTCATCGCTAGTGTTAGGCTATACGCCGTGGACGTGCACACAGAATTGACCAAAAGCTTTTTGGCACTGAAATAAAGAAAAATCATTGAAATTGTAGGATTTGGTCTTCTTCATTGCCTACAAATCGAAATAGAAATCTAACAATGAGTAGCCTTGGTTTGAAGGAAGATGGGAAACTGAACAGTAGGCCTATTAACATTAACCAAATAATGCCAATAGCCTACCAATTGCAGTTATTTGACTCTTTGGGTTAAATCAAAGCAAGAATGGTCAAATTAAAGTGAAATAATATAATCATGTAATCATATTGCAAATGAATGAAATCAATGAAAGTTAACTAGGCCTACTCTACCATGACTAGGCCTATTGTAAACCAGAGATACAAAGCCAGAGCTGAGGAGAAGGTCTCAGGAGATCAATCATCCACAGAAAAATGCTTCACAATTCCTTTTAATACCCAAGAACAACTACAATCACACCACAATCTTGACCCTTTCTTATCAACATGACTATGCTACAGTAAGTTACACAATGAGATGTGAGAGCCATCAAGTTGAGACTCCATCCAGTAACTCCATAGTTTACCATATGAGAGGTGGGGGCAGGTTGATAGCCTTACAAGGTCAGCCTCTATTCTTCTGCCCTAAGTCCTACACCATCTCTTGGTCAAAATAGAAATTCAGCAAATTAAATAATTAATTTTCATAGCCTATAGGTTATTGTTCCTACAATTAACATCACCTTTGACCATGCATTCTCCCGTAACTGGAGTTCCAGTACAATCGTTTTCGAGATTAGTCTTTATTCGTCTACCCTAAGTAGGCCTACACCATCTCTTGGTCAGTTTTTGGCACTTTCTTCATGAGGTACAGTTTGTACAACTCATTTATTTGTAACTATATAGGAATACATGAGATTACATTAGCTACATTTCACAGTTCCACATGCAAAATACACCTGCCATTAAATGAACATCTCACTGTAGCATCCATGCTCTGTTCAACAGGATTAGAATGTGCAAATCGTTTTTATACGATGTAAATAATAGTAAGCTACATGGGGAGAGAACTACCAGCTACCACGTAATTCTCTGCATCCATTTCTACGGCAGCAGTCAATGTCTTTTCGTCATCATCATCTTTTGATGAAAAGCATTCTGTTGGGGGAAACTGCTTGAAATAGGCACCAATTGATATTGAATTAGTATCATGTCGAATATGATTAAAACCAAGGTGACGTCGAGGCTACAATCAGAATCAGAGAAATCAGAATCAGAAAGGGATTTATTGGCCATGAAAGTTTGCACAGTCAAGGAATTTGCTTTGGCAGGAAGGTGCATACAATAAACATATAGTATCCTTAAATTTAAATATGTGGACTGTCTATACTAAATATCTATACTATATAACTATACTATCTATACTAAAGTGGAATTATATTTAAAATAAAATATACAATAAAATATAAGTTGCCTAATTTACAATATAAAAATACAAAAAATACAAATATGACAAAAAATACAAATGTACAAGATGCAGTAATGTAGTGCAGAATATTAGAGTCATTAAAGTAAAGTCAATAAGTCAGTGTGAACCCTTGGCCTTGTTGAAGAGGCCAACAGCAGAAGGGAAGAAACTGTTTTTGTGTCGAGAGGTGTTGGTCCTGATGGACCGCAGCCTTCTGCCGGAGGGGAGTGACTGAAACAGGGAGTGTCCAGGGTGGGAGGAGTCGGCCACAATCTTCCTCGCTCGCCTGAGGGTCCTCGAGGTGTTTAGGTCCTCGAGGGTAGGCAGATTGCAGCCAATCACCTTCTCCGCAGTGCGGATGATACGCTGCAGTCTGCTCTTGTCCTTGGCAGTGGCAGCAGCGTACCAGATGGTGATGGAGGAGGTGAGGATGGACTCAATGATGGCTGTGTAGAAGTGCACCATCATTGTCTTTGGCAGGTTGAATTTCTTCAGCTGCCGCAGGAAGTACATCCTCTGTTGTGCTTTCTTTGTGAGGGAGCTGATGTTCAGTTCCCACTTGAGGTCCTGGGAGAGGATAGTGCCCAGGAAGCGGAAGGACTCCACAGTGTTGACTGGGGAGTCACCCAGGGTGATGGGGGTGAGTGGGGCTGTATTCTTCCTGAAGTCCACAACCATCTCCACTGTCTTAAGAGCATTGAGCTCTAGGTTGTTCTGGCTGCACCAGGTCACCAGGTTGGCCGCTTCCCACCTATAATCAGACTCGTCTCCACCAGAGATGAGCCCAATAAGGGTGGTGTCGTCCGCAAACTTCAGGAGTTTGACGGATGGATGACTGAAGGTGCAACTGTTCGTGTACAGGGAGAAGAGCAGAGGAGAAAGGACGCAGCCCTGAGGAGATCCGGTGCTGATGGACAGGGAGTCAGAGACTTGTGTTCCCAGCTTAACGCACTGCTTCCTGTCAGACAGGAAGTCTGTGATCACAAGCGTATAGCCTAAGCAAACTATGCATTACCTGCGTAGTATGTTTTTATATTTAATAAAACATTGAACCTGCTATTTTATTAAGGCCAGCACTTTTTCTCCTGTAACATTAACGGACAGTTGGGTTAAATGTTCAATGTATGGACTGGCTATTATATTCAAATGTATGCTCGGCAGCAATTGTCTCCCACGCCACTTGCATACGCTGTGTTGGTTTTTTCCGGAAAATGTACTCGACCATAAACACGAAATGAAACTTGAATCTGAAGTTTGGTGACGTAGGACAACGTTTTTGTCGCGGGGTGGCATGGTGGATCCTAGTATCGGAGCTCCATTGATGTTGGCTTTCAATAGTTCTCATGCCCGCGCTTAACTCTGAGTTGACGTACTCCGAGTTGAGTTAACTAATTCATATCAGCTTTTCTGGAACCGAATTCTCAGAGTTTCCAATGTTAGAGTAACTCAACTCAGAGTTCAGGGTTAATCTCAGAGTTTGTTAAACCCGCTACCTGGAATACCCCCCTGCTGTTTCACAATTTTTATTGTTATTATTGTTATTACTACTACTATTACTACTACTACTACTACTACTACTACTATTACTACTACGAATACTACGAATACTACGAATACTACTACTAATACTACTACTACTACTACTACTAATACTACTAATACTACTACTACACAACTTCTATAAAGGTTGTTCACAGAGCTTCAAAGGGTTCTTCAAGTGTGCCAGTGATCCAAATGACTGAGCAAAGGTGTAGACGTTTAACTTTCTTGTTTGGAAGGGTCAGCAGCACAAAAACCCTATTTACAGCCCTTGCTTGATGACAGAAAAAAGGGCAGTCCCTGATGTTTGTCATGGTTGGTGTTACCGTAGATGGAAAGTCTCTCTTATCAGTGGAAATTAAAGGCCCTCTTTATCTTCTCGAAGAAGCCAAGTTTTGGCAAAGACCCCATTTCCAGTTTTCCTTTTTCTGCCTTTTTCTCTTCCTTTTCCTTCTTCTTAATTTCCTTTCTTTGCTCTTCTGCTAACCTTTGCATCTCTTTCCTTTCTAGATCTTTCATTTTGCGTCTCTCATTCTCCAACTTTGTTAGAATCTCCATGTTACTTTTTTCTGCCTGCTGCAGCTGCTTCCTCTGTTTCTTCTCCATCTTCTCCTGCGCCAGCTTTTCTGCTTTCTTCTGCTTTTCTAGGAACTCCCTCTCTTTCTTTGGTGTTTTCCCCTCCTCAGCCTTTATCTCATTTTTAATTGTCATCAACATGTCACTGTTGGAACTCTCCTCAACAGATGCCTCCAGTACTTGCACCTTTGCTAGTCCACTCTCTAATCCTTCCTCCTGGTTGGAAGAGGGGCGGGTGTAGATTTTAGTGTCCTCAGGAAGAGGTGTGCAGGTGGGATGCTTGACCCCGGTGGGGTGCCTGGCCTGAGCTTCCAGGGGTTTGGTGATGGTGAGGCCCAAGTATGGTCCATCTTTACCCAGTGGGAGGGGTGTGGGGGTTTGGGAGACTGGCTGATGGATGGGGGACATGGATGGAAATTGGATATCTGCTGTCTGTGTTGGAGACAAGAAAATTGTTAGCACTGTAATGGAATACCCAACACAAAGGACACTTTTCTGAAGTAAAAAACGAATGACATGTTGGCCTCTTACCTCCTCAAGCAGTTCATCCAAGAGCTTCAACTCCTCCAAGATGGTAAGAGACCTGTGTGGCACCTGTGTGTGAGGTGTCTTGGTCTCCTGCATATCTTTTTTTTTGGAGTTGAGCTCCAGCTCCTCTTTCTGTCTCTGCTCTGCTTTCCACAGCTCTCCCTCCTTCTGCAGCCACTCTGTCAACCTCTCCTGCCTCTGCAAGTCCTCAAGGTCTTCTGCCAGCCTTTTATCTGCCTCCCTTAACCCTTGTGCTCCCTTAGGGTCATTTTGACCCACGGCTATTTTGTGACAACTTTAATGCTTAAAAAATTATGTGAAACATTTTCTTTATCCTTCGGGCTGTATCGGGGTCATTCTGACCTACAGCTTTGTTGTGAAAAGGTTTCATGCCAAAAAAATGAGGTGAAACATTTACTCCATCCTTCGCGCGGTATCAGGGTCGTTTTGACCCACGGCTATTTTGTGACCACTTTTCATGCTAAAAAAATTATGTGAAACATTTTCTTTATCCTTCGGGCTGTATCGGGGTCATTCTGACCTACAGCTTTGTTGTGAAAAGGTTTCATGCCAAAAAAATGAGGTGAAACATTTACTCCATCCTTCGCGCGGTATCGGGGTCGTTTTGACCCATGGCTATTTTGTCTGCGTTGTCTATTACTAACAAACAAACAAACAAACACACACACACACACACACACACACACACACACACACACTGACAATTCTGAGAGACGGGACGAGTAAGACAAAAAGTGAGAAAATGTAATTTCGAAATTTTATTGTGTATGTAACAAACTTAAAAACAACAACATCAGTGACCCACAAGCCCTGTTTTCGGAAAGGTTTATCTTTCAGACAAGGGACAAAGTCATGGATCAGCAGAATACCCTCTTCATCCAACCCACACCTACCTACATCCACAACCATATTCTGTTAGCTGGGGCGTAGAGTAAATGACTCAGACTCTGTGGTAGTAGAGGTTCCTGGGGGGGCGTTTAGGAGGTTGACTCTTCAAACTGGAGAAGCGGCGACCGAGTGTTGAGTCCTCCCTTCTGGCGGACCTCTTGAAGTCAGCCCCCAGGAAGGCATACAGTAGCGGGTTTAGACAGCAGTGGGCAAATGCCATTGGTTCAGCCACAGCCAGCCACACATCCAGCACCGCCTCCAAACGGCAGCCCCTGGGAAGGATCTCCAGGCTCATGAGGGCATCCACAGTGATGCCCGCCCCATACGGGAGCTAACACAGGAAGAAGCAGAGGACCAATGCCACAGTGGTCCTGACAGCTCTGCGCTTCTGTCTCTGCCCCTGCAGAGGCCCGATGCGTGTCAGCCTGGACACGATGACACAGTAACACACCAGCAAAACTAGGCCCGGTACCACCAAGCCCACCAACACCAGCTGCAGGTGGAACACCGACATCCAGAGAGGAACGTTGTCAGCTGGGTATAAGCGCTGGCACACAATCTTCCCATCTCCTGCTTCCCAAGTCCTGGCAAACACTATGTCTGACACTGCCAAGAGAACCGCAGGCGACCAGGCTCCTGGAAAAGGAGAGGAGGTGAGGGGGGACAAAGATGAGAATCGATGGTTAGATCAGGAGATGGGGAATATATAAAGTGAAGATGTACCTCTGTACATCTGAGGCATGGGCACGTCATGAGAGAGAGAGATAAGGGATGAGGCTAGAGACGCAGCTCACCTACAAACACCAGTCTCTGGGCCAGTAGCTGTCTCGTGCGTGAGGTGTGCGCGTCTGTTGCTCTGACCACGGCCAGGTAGCGGTCCAGACTGATGAAGGCCAGGATGAGCACACTCCCATACAGGTTCACCGTGTAGATGACGTGCACGGCCACACAGGTGCCTAATCCGAAAAGCCAGTCCGTCAGGGCTGCATCCGCTGCCCAGAACGGGAGCGTCAGCACAAAGAGAAGATCTGCAGCAGAGAGGTGCAGCCGGTAGCAGTCTGTCAGACTCAATTTTGACCTGGGGACAATCAGATAGAAACGCTCTGTGTGTCATCTTCAACATCAGAATGTGTTTTATCTGCCATGTAATGTGTTCACACAAACAGGGAATTTACTGTGACAGCATTAATGTGCCTATAATAAACGAATGTACGGATCTTTCTTTGTTCTTTCTTTTTCAAAAGATTCAAATGTACAAAGTAACTAACAAAACTTACTAAAGAACTAAGCTAATCTCATCTTTGTCATCGTCTTCGTCATCCACCTTTATGCTCACCTGCGCTTGGCGCCAAGCACCATCAACACCAGGCCGTTCCCAGTGATGCCCAGGACAAAGATGAAGCCATAGACCACAGGGAGGAACACTCGCTGGACGTCAGGGGTTATCACTTGATCCACAAAACACAGACCATCCGGGTCCACACCCAAGTCGCCAGAACCAGTGTCGTTTATGTCATAGTCAAGCACAATATGCTGTAAGGGGAGAGAGAGAGAGAGGCGTCAACAGTCATGAGAGACATAGAAAGACACTAGTAGTAGATGAAGTGAGAGAGAACAAGCTATTTCACAAGACACCATAACATGCCTTGATAAAAAAGGATGACATTATGACTGTTCAAAACTGAAAAGATTCTTGACCGTACATATATTTTCCAAGTTGCACAATCCTCTTTCTATTTGCCAAGACCAACTTTCCAGACTGTAGTGATCCTTTATCCTTTTTATAAATATCCTTTATCTAAAGATAGATTTCAAAGACCCCAAAGAACTAGACAGACCTGCAACATTGTGCCTGTGGGACCTTCCATTGAGGAGCAGCAGTTGTCAATTGACCTTCAATGTACACCTCCAGATCATACATACGTAAATACGACAACAAAGCTGAATAAGACCTTGTCACAAACCTCATAGTAGGAGAACATGATTGAGCGGAGCCTGGGTCTCTGTCTCCTCTGCTGAGCGGAGCTGAGTACACTTCTCCCTTCAGTGAAGGGAGTTTAACATCTCTCCCAGTTACCCCCAGAGCCAATACAAGTCTACACTTCCTCATGTCGGTCGGACTAAATAATAGCCCCCACGTCGGTCCGACATTCTACACTTCCTCACGTCGGTCCGACATTCTACACTTCCTCACGTCGGTCCGACATTCTACACTTCCTCACGTCGGTCCGACATTCTACACTTCCTCACGTCGGTCCGACATTCTACACTTCCTCACGTCGGTCCGACATTCTACACTTCCTCACGTCGGTCCGACATTCTACACTTCCTCACGTCGGTCCGACATTCTACACTTCCCCACGTCGGTCTGACATTCTACACTTCCTCACGTCGGTCTGACATTCTACACTTCCTCACGTCGGTCTGACATTCTACACTTCCTCACGTCGGTCTGACATTCTACACTTCCTCACGTCGGTCTGACATTCTACACTTCCTCACGTCGGTCTGACATTCTACACTTCCCCACGTCGGTCTGACATTCTACACTTCCTCACGTCGGAATTACGGGAACTGTGCATGTAATTGCGGAATCCACTGTGCATGCAGGGGGTGTCTCAACTCCTTTGCAGTTCAACCTTCCTAACTCCAGTTTTCAATTCTCTCAGTCTCAGGTGTCCAACAAGCAACGGAAAGACCAGCAGCATGTAAAGAAGAGACAGGAGAAAGTACATCGCTAGAAGGTCCTCCAGATCGAAGTAGCATCAGACCAGAACCTGCTTGCTAGAACCTGATACTCTAGTACCGCCTCTCAACACCCTCAAAATGTAAAATAAAGAAATAGAAGAGAACAGAAGGGCAGAGAATGACGAGTGTGTGTGTGCAAGTTTGTGTTTGTGAGCAATCATATGCTTAAGGTTTGTTTGCTACTTGGTTGGGCTATTCAGCTGCCTTTCCATCGATACACTATCGATACTCTTTTAAAGCTGGTGAATGAGGAACGATTTTTCTTTCACATTTTGAATTTAGTTTTTGCAGGCACAGAAAAAATAAGTTTGATGTTGTTGATAACATTCATGTTATGCATACTGTCTGATATGGTGTGGAATGTTACAACAAATCTGAGTGTTTACAGTTACTAAAGTTTATGTTTTAGCAATTTATCCTTTTATTTATTTATTTATTTATCCAGCTTTCAAAAGTAAATGATTAAGGGTGGTGCTCACCATGTCCACAAGGGGTGCAGCAAACACAAGAATCAGGTTTATTTGCAAAGTAAGTGTACACAAACAAGGACTTACAATAAACATAATTAGAATATTAAAAATACACACCCGACCCATCAATGCCTAACATTGACATTATTTGTACATAACTCCTTTCATGGTATTGTTATACATGTTGACAGGTTCACTAGTGTTTACTGTATACAAGATGTGGGCAACAGTGGCGGTGCGTCCATAGAGGGCGCTAGGGCGCCGCCCCTCCTAGAATTTTTCGTAAAAATAATAATAAAAAAACGTGCAAAAATATGATATACCAAACTATTTAAATAATAAATGTACTGTGTTAACGCGTTAAATGTGTGTGGGAGACCGTAAGTCCCTGTCAACAACCACTTAAATGTGACCAAATATAATATATTGCCATTCGTTATCACTGAGATAAGCCACTCCCCCCTGGGGGCGCCGGCCAAATGGAAGTCAATGGGAGCGCTTATATTGTTTTCATACATTTGAGAAAAACGGCTTCTCATTGGCGGAAAAAAGGGGCGATGCCGGGGCGCACACTGGCCCCCTGGCCAATGACATCGTTTCTTACTTATATTGACATCTTATTCGTCGAATCAAAGACCTTTATCATTCCCTCACATCCCATATAATTATCACGTAGGCTATCTATGAGAGCAACATAGCTAGCAAAGGAGGATGGGCTGTAGGCCTACGGGACGTACACCCGTAGCTTCTCCTCAAACCTGTATGCTAAGTAACCGGAGCTGGTTAGCTGGTGAGTAATTCAGTGAGTAATTCAGTGTTACACACACAGTCACAACATCACACGTTAGCAACGACGCTATGCGATATCAGCGACCCTTCAGCATTAGTATCGTAGCTAAGTCTAGGAAAGTTGAGGCTACTTTTCGCTAGGTACCTACGAACACGTCTTAATCTGCTAGACAAGTGGCTTCCCCATCGTTCTTTTGGTGAGCTGTCTCACGAGCCCTACTAGCCGACAAGCAAAATAGTTATTTAGCACTAGCGTTGCTACCTGCATATATGCAAACATTGTTTACAATATTTTCAGGCTTCAACCAGTGCTGCTCAAGCATACATACAGGGTCAAGAGATAGATTCGTTAGGCATTGAAGAAATAGTAGGAGAGGACGACAGCATCCAACATAGCTAATACATATATATTTAATGTTAAAAAAAAAGTTCTGTGTAACGACCCCCCCCCGCGCCGCCCAACTGCGCCCCCCCCCCAAAAAAAAACCAGCCGCTACTGCAAATAGTTAAATTTAAAAGACCAAAAATTCAGAGGAGGACAGTCTTAGAGAGAGAAAAAGCGATTCCCCATTGATCTGTCCGATCAGAATTTTGATTTGGGTCACGAAAGTCTTGACATTTGAGTGAGAATGTCGCCCGGTACAGACCGCATAGTGGAGCGGCAGCCATGTCTTCGCGTCATGTCACAAAGTTAATAATTTTACAGTTTTACAGTCAATTCAACATCTAAAAAGTCGAGCAGGGCAGCTTTCAAGAGATATGGGAATTCTGCTTTTAGCCTGCTTGTCCGATATTTTTGTGATTTGTTTAAACTGGCAATTTGAGTGTGAGACTGCGTCCCCGTTAGCCTCAGTCAGACTCGTCGCTCACTGGCAGTGTGCACAATGTTGTATTTCACTCCAGAAACGTCAGAGAGGACTGCCTAACGTAGATACGAGCGTGCTGAAGATAGCCAGCATATTGGATTGCTTTAACCGAGCCTGTTTCATTACTAATTTTCCTGAGAAAGCGACCTCCGTTAGCCAGGCTAGTTTTGCCCGATCACTTGGTCAGGCTATTTAAAGCTATCCGGGGTCAAGTGACTTTTGTGCATTTACAAGTGAAATGTAAATGTACTCGCCCAAAGGACAAGTGCCTCAAAAAGTTAATGTCAAGCCCTGTAATCCAGTGAACAGAGATATATGATGACCTGATCGAAACTCCAAGTGTATTATACCCGGGAGAAGTTCGACTTTTGCAACCCACATGCGCAGTTGAGCCAACTTGACAGTCGTGTGACGTAGGTTTGAAAGTGGTCTATTGGTTCACCACCAAGTCACCAACATCAGCCAAGAACACAACAGCATTACTGTAGCTGAGAACACCACAGCATTACATTAGCTTAGCCCAAAACACAACAACATTATGCAGAAACTCTGCATTTCAAGTTGCTCACAACAAGAAGTTCTCCAGACCACTGGCCACTGATGATTGATGGTCGATTGATGGTCTATTGATGGCATAGAGTTATATCAGGGTCGTCAAGATTGATCAAAAGCTTGGAGTAAAATTCCCGGAGTGAAGTGCTCAGTGATATATAGGTAGGCAAGGGAGAGCATAGACACTTAGAAATACATTGCGTCAATGTATATTTATATTGAATTGTGATGATATCCTTAACAAAAAATACAATTTGATTCTATTAGACATAACAAAACAATTACGGTTACTGACATTTCCTGGCATTCGAAATAAAAACTTTTAAGCTGTAAAAATGGTACTGACATGTCGAAATATGTTGTTATTTTTGTATTATGTTAATTTCAGCGATAAATATGTTCATTTTATTCAAATACGTTCATTTTATTCAAATACGTTCATTTTATTCTGATACATTATAAATTTATTTATTCTGATAACTTCCGTCACATAACTTCCGTCACACCACGGTTACCGTCACGCCTGGGTGTTGTTGTCACGCCAGGGTGTTTGTCTCCGGGGCTGCAGCTGGACTCTATTGGCTGGACTCTATTGGCGCCATTGGGCTACGCTTCAATACCGCCATCTATTGGTTTAAAGTGAGAATTTGGAAATATATCAGTGATATGCATAATAGTTCTCATTTTTTTCAAACATTTAAAATGTGTATGATCTGCTCTGACTCAAAGTAGTTCAAATGATCTCCTGTAAACATTCAAAATCTTAAAAGTCAATTTCAAAGAGGAACTGATTGGAGAGCTGGTCTAAGTCTGTGTGTGCCAGAAATTGCAGGGGAGAATTGTGTCTATGGTTGGGACAATTTCCTGCCATTGATGTTGTGACCTGTTGCGCTTCCTTTCCTTAAACAAATACAGGAAGTGATCTGTACTGCCACATTCATCTGCATCCCACAGGCAAGAGGAAAAACAATATACTGTCCCCCCCAGGAAAGTCCTCTCTTATGGGCAACATACATCAGTACTGTAGCATTGAGTATATCAATGTATTAATAATGGCATCCACATTTCTATCATAAAACATGAAACTGTTTTAATGCAATCAGTATCTTACCATAAAATGTGAAGTAGAATTTGTTGGTCAAAGTGTTGAAATGGCAGATTAGATCTAAATCATTGCCTGGATGATCAGATGATAACAATCTATCATTTGTGCAAATTACACATGGACCATAACTGCATGGGTAGTGTAAGTATAAATCATTGTTTGTGAATGTTGCAAGATTCCACAGCATTACAAAAGTGATTACACACTTCATTGTCGTAGATTATCAACCAGATTATGTTTATTGGCTGTATAAAGAACAATGTATAGTCTATTTTAAACTCCCATTATAGTATCTAAATATCACAGTTTTTACTCTACAAACTGCAAATGTTTACTCTTCGACAGGTCTGCAAATGCCTTTGTAAGCAAAGATTTGGTCAAACGTTTGTAAACCAAGACCGTAGGTCAAGGACAGCGTATTGGTCTAATTATAATATTAGTATATAAGAAACTGCTTTCCATTAATTTTGGTTCGTCTTTTTTTTTGCGCAAAATTAATTAAGGATATGGTTGCATTTTCACAAAATTATTACTATATCATTTAAAATTGTGATAGTTATGTTTGTATGTTTGATATCATTTTCTGCAGGTTCTACACAGGTGTAGCAAATAGTCAACAACATCCTCAAATACATTATAAACAAATGATTAGGGAACTATAAACACAATTATGTAGGACAACATAATCCTTGTGTATAATACTATGATATAAACATTAACTCATAATAGCCTGGTTACTT